>JAWZYV010017891.1:0-25974 GCA_038373885.1 Cheiracanthium punctorium
CTAAGTGGCGTATCACAGAGGGGGCTTTGACCGCCCTCTTGATGACATTTTTGTCACCAAGTATGGAAACTTTGCAACTATTTGCACACCACTTGAAAATATTTTACTTTAGAAAGTGATTTGTTCACAATAAATCAATTTCTACAACTAAAGTATCCAGGATCCAGATAAGTTTAGAGGAGATGAAGGACAATATAATGTTTTTGTATTGTGAAATATTTCCAGGAATCGGATCGACATACATAATCGGACACCCAGGCCCCGGATATTTTCAAAAAGCACTGCACAATCTTTCCTGGTAGATTATTATTTAAACTGACCCTAATTAACGTATCTCAAAATCCTTTTACATTACACAAAATATTTCCCAAGGCCTCAGCAAGCAAAAAAATTCAGTGGGTGGAGGGGGATCTGTAGTGCTAAAATTAAATTAACATGATCTCTAGAATCAACGCAAATAAACTGATAATGCATTTACTGAAATTTTGGAGAGCGGAGAGGGGGTCAAACCCACATGATCTCTCCCCCCCCCCCTTGTAACGGCCTTGCACGCTTCTGTAAACATCTCGAAAAGCTACTTTTAAGAGTTCTTCAGGTTAACGCTTAAAAATATTTCATATGAATGAAATTCTTTGAAAAAAGTTCAGCGAAGAAAGTTCTAGGCATTTTTTTTTTTTATTTTCCCGCAGAAAAAATATCAGAAACAAAAGTTTTCTTTGTGCAAGAATATTGCTGCAAATTCACTGAAAAATTCACTTTTATAAATTAAGCATGACTAAATTTGCACGCTTTTACAAAAAATTGCAGTTATTTTTATAAAATTAAAGAGATATATGTAAATTTAATTACAGTTTAACTTCGATATCTCAAACATCGAAATTCTTGATATCTCAATAAATGTGTTTTCCCTTACAAATTGAATCCTGCCCCTACCAGTGGCATCTAGGGAGACGGAAGGTGTCTGGTTCGAAACTAGGTCCGTCCGCCGACCTAACCGTTCGGAATTTTCCGAAAACTTTGCATAAATACAGGGTTAGGACCTCTTAGAAAGTCCCCCCTCTGGAGGGCAAACCCACCTTCGGCCCTAGATCCCTAGCGTAGATAATTGGTCGTAATCTACATTTCCATTTTACAAACTGATTCCCTTTAATTTCAACTCGTTATCTCAAAAAGTCTAGTGTTTCTGGCCAACATATTTTGCCTGCAAAAAATATTAATCGAATTGTCTAATTTATGCAATATTAATAATTTAATTCACAATAAAGTGAGAAAATGCAATTGAAATGTTTATAGGTAGAATCACTTTACAACAAAAATTTTCTTTTCGAGAAACTAGGGGCCAAGGCCCCCATAATCGATTAAAAAGGGACGGGGATTTGGGGGGGGGGGGGAAAAGCAGACGCATTTGCCCCCAGTTTAAACCCTATTTATATTAGGAAAGCCCCCAATTTTCCCATTGTTCATTTCCCTTCTTCCCCTTGGGGGCAGGCCACACCGCATTGTTGTCGGGTCGGTTTTTTTTTTTTTGAGATAAAAGACTTTCCCCTTTGCTCATTTATTTGCGTATTTTTTTACAGCAATTGGGGCGGAAGGGGGTGGGGAAAAGGAAAAAAAAAACTTTCCCTTTAATTTTGTTTTTCTTTTTACGACTGTAACTTGCTATTTGGGGCAGTTTAATGGGGGTTTAAAAACTTTCAGTATTGTTTAAACCCATTTAAATATAAATTTTTGGTATATTGCTATAGGTTTTTTTGATTAAAAAAAAATTTCTAAAAACAATTTTATCAGTTTTTAAACCTTATTAAAATATGCTAATTAATAATACTATCAAAAAAAGGATTCATCCGCTTTAAAATTTTTGTTAAATTTCCACTAAAATTTGGTTAAAAGGCCCCATCCCAAATGTTTGAATAAAAACTCAAAACTAGGGTTTTTTCAATTTTTATTTATTTATTTTTTGGAAAGTTTATTTGGGGTGTTGTTTTTTAGGTTTTTTTTTTTAAAATCTCAAAAAAAAAAAAAAAAAAAAATAATGTTCAGATAGAATTTTGCTATGCTGTGATTATGGTCACGCTAACGATAGGGTGATCTGACCAAAAGATGGGTGGGGGGGTAGCCTTTGGTGTAGGAGTAACTTTCTAAGGGGGGCTAACGCATATTCACGTTCAAGCTGGAGAAAACCTTAAACTCACCAGAATAGTCTAGATCAACCCGAAGGCCCCCCGGGCCCCCCCCCCGAACCCCCCCCCCGGGACCCCCGTTTTTGGGTTGAAAGGAATGAAAACCCCCAAAATTTTTTTATTTGGGGGCTTGAAACCCCCGGGAAAAACCCATTTAAAACAATTTTTTTGGGGTTTTTGGGGCGTCAAGCATTTAAATTAAAAAAAAAATGGGAAAGTGATACAAATTTTCAAAAATTTAAAAGGGAAAGTTTTTTAAATTTTTTTTGTTGGAAAATATGTATTTACAGTTTTTAAAAATTTTTTTTTTTGGGGGGGGGGGGGGGGGGGGGGACCAAGGGTAAATTGGGGGAAATTTTTAAATTTTTTGAGTTTTTCCCAAAAAAGGAACGCAGCCAAAATATTTAATAATAATAAAAATTTTAGGAAAAAGGAAAAAAAAGTTTCTTTCTTCCCCAATTTTTTACTCCGCAATATTTATTTATTTTAAATTTTTAAAAAAAAAAGAAAAAGAAGGTCTGATTTTTTAAAATTTGAAGAATGAAGTTTTTTTCAGAAGAAAAATTTCTTTTTTGGGTCCATATATTTTTTAAAAAACTTTGATTAAATTTAAAAAAGAAAAATTAAGGACAGGACAAAATGAAAGATCTTTCACTTTCTAAATGGAAATTTTTTTGTAAATATGAAATGAAAAAAAAAAAACCCAAATTATGAAAATTTTTTTTTTAAAAGTTGCAGGTTTTTTGTGCGTATATACATGCGTCAGTCGTCATTCAGGGGGGGAAAGTGACATTGTCCCCTTTCGAAAATTTTTCGACTTTTTTAAAGATCGCTCGAGATCCCCGACAAAAGATTTAAAAGTGCGAAAACAAAAACCCCAAACCCCCAACACAAAGGGGAGGGGGACGTTTCTGCCTGCGTCTTTTTTGATGCCCTTGCTTAACCCCGTTAGCGGCAAAAAAAAAGCAGAACTTATTTTTTTTAATAGGCGGATCTGGAGGGGGGTGGGGGGAGAACAGTTGCACTTTTCCCCCCCTGAGCCCCAACAAAGTTTCCCCCCTATAGGGATAGGAAAAATTCTATGCAAAAACAAAATTCACATTTATTTTTTAAGAAAATGCAATAAAAATTAATAGTTCATTTCTGTTCAATTTTTGATGATTAATCAAATTACATTGTTTCCTACTTGTGCAATCCCAAAAAAAAACCATAATCGACAAAAACACTTTAAAATAGAATTTCCTAATACATAAATTTAAAAAATTAATTAATTAAAAAAGAGCATTACTTTAAATTTCATCAATCGAAAAAATTTATTTTTTTTTGGGTTTAAAATTTGTGTATGCCATAAAAAAAAAAAATGCCATAAAATACCGTTAAATTTTTTTAAAATTCCCGGTGAGTTTACCCCCCCCCCCTTTTCTTAGGGAAAAAAGTGTATGGGTTTTTAAAAAAATCGGGAAAAAAAAAAGGTGGAGAAAAATTTTATAGTTTATTTTGAATATGTATAGCTGTTAGAGGGCTTGCGGTTATTTATATATCCCTTTCAGGGCGAAAGTGATTTTTCTCACACAAAGCTAGGCCTGAACCATTTTCTCGTACAAACCCGTTTTCCCGAAGAACAGCAATTAAAGACTAAAAACAGAACCGATTCATTTCAAATACCCCCTGATTTTACTAAGACTTTTTCTGGCGTTTTTGGTTCCGAAACACAAAATATTTCCCCTTCCCATATTTTCCTCCCGGGGGTTGCCAAGTGGGAAAAAGGGGGAGAAAGGCTGTCGCCAGTACAAAAGCGCGCCATTTGTAGCAAGTCGCCAAGCGGTGCTAATCGGGAAAACCAGCCCATGATTGTTTATATAAAGGCGGGGGACCGGATTTTAAGTTTTTTAAAAAATAAACATTATGCTACATTGAAATTTATAAAGAAATTCCAATTTTTAATTTTTTTTTTAAATTTTTTTTTTTTTAAAAAAGGGGGGAAAAAAAAAGGGTTTTTTTCTTTTGCCAAAATTTTAAAAAGTTATGCGGATAAATTTTAAAAAGGGGACAAATTTTAAAATTATTTTTTCAAAAAATTTTTTCAAAAAGTATTTTTTAAAAAAAAATTCTTAAAATTTGCAAATTTACTACATATTCGGGGAAAAAAAAATTTTTTAAAAATTTTTTCCCCAGTCCGATTAAAGTAAATGTCGTTTTTTCTGCAAGTGTAAAATTAAACCCCTGTTGTTAAAATTAAGTGGAAAAAAAATGCAAAAAAAATTTCAAATTAAAAAATAAAATTTTAAAAAATTTTTCGGCGGGAAATTTTTAAAAAAATCTCTTTGGAAATTTTCACCCTTTAAAGTTTAGAAATTTTCCCCAAATACCCAAATTTGGGGTTTTTAGGTGTTAAACCATTTTTCTTTAAAAGCCCCGAAAAGACAGACACACACAGAAACGGGCAACTTTTTTTTAATAAATAGAGAAAAAACAGGTTGTTTGTTTTACTTTTACATTTTAAAAGAAATATTTTCAAAAAAATTTATAAAATAAAAAATTTACTACATTGGGCGGGAAAATATCGGGCGTTTTAAAAAAAGAATTTTAAAAAATAAACTTTTTTTGTAGGGGGGTCAAAACACACTTTTAAAATTTGAAAAAATTTTTAAATGAAGAGGTTTTGCTTTTTATACATGGCAAATTTTTTTCTAGGGATTGGGATAAATATTTAAAAAAATGAAATTTTAAATTTTTATATGATTCCTCCTTAAATTAAAAATTAATGAAAATTGAACCTCTTTAAAAATGGCCGGATTTTTAAAGAGGGAAAAACAAACTTTTTGGGTTTGGGACACAATTTTTTAAAAACTTTGGGGGGAAACTCCCCTTTTAAAAAGCAAACCCCCGTTTTGGAGCAATATTTTTCATTCTTAACATTCTTTTATTGGGGTTTAAAACATATTTTTTATGATACTTGTTGCAAAAGAGAGAAATAATTTAGGAAAGAAAAAAAGTTTAAAATTTTTCCCTTTTTAAAAAATAACGGTACAGCAATTTGGGAAAACACTGGACTTACAAACATCAGGATAGAATTTTTACCCCGAAAATTTTAAAAAGCATTATCCGTTGGACCAAGGAGTTTCAGAAGTTTTAAATCAAAACCCTTTTGTAAGCACTAGGTTTTTATGCTTTTTCAAAAAGAAAAATATATATATAAGAACCCAAATTCAAAGCCAATTTAAATGTGCTCAAAAAAGATACCCTTTATCAAACGGGTTTCATTGGGGAAAAAGTTACATCAACTTGCATTACAAATTTCTTCCATAGGGTGGAATTTTAACATTTTCAAGAGGAAGAAAAACATAAGTAGAAAAATTAGAAAATTTGGAAATGAATTTCAGAAAAAAGTTTGAAAATTATGTATTTGTGGACGACAATATTTCACTTCACAGATGATATACCCCAGGATATTGTAGCTGATATTCAAGATAAAGCAAAATGAAAGAAATAAAAGAAAAAGATGGGTGATGACAACAAATGTGAAGAATCTTAAGTTTAATCAGCCCCAAATTTCTCAATGGGAATTTGAGTGTTTAGAAAAAAGTTTTTTTTAAACAAAAGGGGGAAAAAATGGCGATTGTTTACGGGGCCCCTGAGCTTTCGCCGAAGACAATAACAAAAGAAAGGTACCCAAGAACCCCGTCAAAGCCCAAAAAAAGAGTTCCCCCCCCCCCCCCTTTTTTAGTGTACAAAAGTTTAAAAATTAAAAAAGTTTAAATATATAGTAGTATTCTTTTAGTAAGTTTGTCTTTTTTATTTTTTCTCCCCAAAACCCGGTTTTTTTCCGCACCCGGGTATAATGAAAAAATCGCCGTTTCCCTTTTGCAATCCTTT
Organism: Cheiracanthium punctorium; assembly: GCA_038373885.1. NCBI lineage: Eukaryota > Metazoa > Arthropoda > Arachnida > Araneae > Cheiracanthiidae > Cheiracanthium > Cheiracanthium punctorium. The sequence continues at coordinate 6,057 of JAWZYV010017891.1, forward strand.
TTAAGGAAATTAAAAGGGGATTTAGAAAAAAATTTTCTTTATCTAAAGAAAGGGAAAAGCTTAAAAAACCCAAAGTCTTTGAGTGGTTTGTTTCCAAAATATTTTGGGAATTTTAAAAATTTTTGGGTTTTTTTTGCTAGGCACTAAAGGGATGTCTCAAAAAAAAAAAAAAAAAAAAAGGGAAAAAAAAAAAAAGTAATTTTTTTTCAAATTTAAAATAATTTAGGGTTTAAAAGTCACTCAATTTGACAAGTTGGGCTTTTTAAATTAATTTTTTTAGTATTTTCCAGTAAACACTGTTTGCATTTCCCAGTGAAAGTTACCACACCCTGTAACAAACATCATTATTTTGTCATTTTTGTTTTTTTCACTTTAAAATTCCCTTTTCCCCGAAGGGGTGATGTTTAAATTTCTGAATAACCCCCCTTTTAAATTTTCTAAAATTTTCACTAAAATTTTATAAAAAACCCAAAAATTTTACCCGTTAATTTCATACAAATTTTAAATTTCATTTTCAAAAATGGAATTTATTATTTAATTTTTTATCATACTCATTGTAAGGGCCCTTTTAAAAAATTTTTAAAACCCGAAAAATGATGCCAAAACAGTAGGTAAAACGGGGTAAATAAACATTTTTAAAATTAAAATTTTTTTGCTAAATATTTCACTTAGCATGGGATTTTTTAATTAATTTTCTTAGACAAAAAAAAACATTTTTCTAAAAAAAATAAGTGATTTGGAAAGAAGGGGGTGTTTTAAAAATTAAATTTTGAATTATAATATGTATACCAAACCCAGTAAAAATTGCCATAAACTGAAAATTTCTCTTAATTTTTGGGAAAATTTTCTAACTGAAAGTATGTTTTGTATCAGGGTATAAAAGGTATTTGCTTTAAATCTATTCTGGAAACACCTGGTATAAAACAATGGATGCACATTTATATGGAATAATGGATATTTAAAGAAAACCCGGTTTGGGGGTTTTTTCCCATTAAAAAAAAAAATTCATTCTAAAGTAAACCCAAAAAGCTTTTTTACTTTTTTTGTTCTACCCTTTTGTTTAGGTCAAAAATTTTTTTTTTTTGGGGCCCCTCTCCCTTTGCTCATTTTTTGTAAAGCTTCAAAAAAAAAACCCTGTGAGGCCCTTTTATAGATGTGTCAGTATGTTAAGTCACTGCTAGGTGGCCTTTCTTGTGTGTTATTTTTACAAAAGGAAAAGAGTTTTATTAAATTAATAAATGGTGTTTCTCTGATACAATTATTTGATGAATTAAAGCTAAGCTAACTAAAGAATGAGTTGATTGACATTTCACATTTTTCTTAAAGGAGGATTTACATTTTTTAAGAGTGTAGGTTTTGGGTGGATATAGCCGGTTTTGAAGATATGCCATGTCAAAAAACTCAACCCTGTTCTAAAAGCACAAAAATGTGAAATAATATGTATTACCTGAACCTGTTCCACAAAGCACTGGTAACCAACCATCTGGAGTAAAGTGAATTATTTATCCCTTTTCCGTCACTGTACAAAGAGTGAATAGCGTCCCAGATTGAAGCAAATTGAGAAAAAATAGTAAAAGAAATTCCAATTCAAGAACAACACCACTCCTCTCCACAAAATAATTGGGCTGGCCGATTTCATTTTGGAGCTGCAAAATAAATGAATAAATAAATCATTTAGACTTTCGGCTGTATACCAACACAAATTTAAATTAAGAACGTCACCAGAAAGGCAAAATGAAAAGAAGCCTCTGTTAGAAATTTTATTTTGTAATTTTGCTTACACAAACATGTTTTCAAATTACATCTAACATTCCTACAACGTCCAGTAAGAATTTGATAAAGCCTTATCCACATTAAATGTAATCAATTCCTGACCGGCAAACAGATCATTAAAAGGGTTCCATTTCAACAGCCGACATAAATATTAAATTTTTTCGCATGCAAACTTATTTCTAAATACAAAATAAAAGAACAGTAAATAAAAAATTGTACACCCAGAAATCTAAACAACTTCTGAAATACCTTAAAAAAACTACCGCTAATTAGTTTTGGAATAACTGCTTAGGCAGTCACTGTGGTTAGTTTATAAGTAATTTAGTTTTTGAATTTTTTTAGCAGACCATGCTTTTTCACGCCATAACTCGTAATATTAGCTGGCCCTGTTTATTTTTACGTTTCATAAGCCATTGCACGATTTTACTACTCTGCGCAGGTGTAGTCGAAGGTACACGAGCTAATTCGATAAAAAAAAAAAAAAAAAAAAAAAAAAAAAAAACGTTCCCAGTCGGGAGATATGGGTAGCTTTTACGGAAGCATCCCTTGTCCATAGCATGAGGAACATCTGAACCATAAACACACCAACCAGAACAGAACCACGCTCGAATGGTTGATTGCAACCGTCCCTGCTGCTGTAATGAACTGGTGATGCAAAATCAGACCAATGGACAAAGCTCCACTTATCACATGCTGGTTTATAAGATTTGTCTAATAAAAATGAACCCGAAAGCATTATACATGAATAATAAATTAGCTTTCATACTTTGCGCTTTAAAATATGTATTTTATTGTATTTTTTCCTTATCACTTTTTTGTTCTTGGAGATATGTTAATGTTAAGCTGGTGCGTCAATCAGACCCACGCATTTTAAAAAAAAAGAAAATCAATGCTTTTTTAGGCACAAATATTAATCGGATCTATCTTATATTTATATTATTATAACAAATTTATTAAATATAAATAAACTTTTAAAATCTTACATTGACTCTGTAAGGAAACAGGAAATCACGGAATGGCAACACAAATGACTTATTCTAAATAAGTTATAAAAGTTAAGTTAGTTCTCCGATATAATTTTCCTACGGATGTGTAAAAGGAATAAAAGTTCGTTTTGGATCTTGTTATTACATTTCAGAGAAGTGGGATTAAATAGGCAGTTATATAAAGAATTTTGCATGAGAAAAGTGATTTGCAGTTAATCGCGCATGAATTAGGGGAACCGTCCACTGAGTATTGTAGGCAGTTGTAGATTTGAAAAAATTTAATTTACGAAAAGTAAGGAATTCGTATGAAGAGTTAATACAAGGGATTAATTTTTAATTTTTGAATGCAGAAGGAGCCCAGCCAGTCCACATAAGCTTAAATCACAAGCTTGACATTATTTTTTCATTTTTTTTCTTTGAATTAACGGCATTAAATGCAAGTCCTTGACAGTTCAAACTCATTCTAAGCTGGCAGCAAGCTTTGCAGGAGTCCAAGTTGAATTGTCAAGCTCAGGAGGCGGATCTACGGAGGGGGGGGCTATACCCCCCCCCCCATTGAAACTGAATTTACACTAGATAGAATAGCGTTTTGATGCTTAGGTAAAACTGCGTGTCTAAAATCCGTCATTTTGAAATTTTAATTTACTTGTTAGATTCACTCCTTTGATTTTTAGACTCTACCTCAATTAACGGTGTTTAACTCTTTCGTTCCCAGGCTATAGGTATTTTCAAAACCTGAGTCCAAAGGAATCGCCCGAAATTTCGTCTCCCTCTTGAAACGTCTCCCCATTTCGGTTTCTTATAAGGATGATCAGTAACCAAGTTGTTCTCGCCTTTACTGTGTATACGCAAATAGTGAAGAATAGCTCATTGTTAGAACGGGTTATGGCATCCCGCAGTGGTCTCCGTTCCATAAAAACACAGCAAGTGAAGCAGCATCCGGCTTGTCCAGTGCTTGGGAGAGTCAACTTCCTCTCGGCTCAACTGCTGTGGGACCGCGTACACTAATGGGAGCTGGTGCCCGTAAAATCCGTCGTGGCTCCAATGTCCTCCAAGTTGTTAAACGATACCTCTAGGGGTGCCAATTTCAGGGAGTGGGTCCCTCCTCTGGAATGGGTTCAAAATTAGGGGACCCCGAGCTGAGCCAGACTTCCTCCCATTGAGGCTCATTAAAATGGAGCCGCCCATCGCCTGCCTATATGGGGGATCTGGCATCTCCCGGCAGTTGCCAGAAGGCATTAGCAACAGCAACAACGGGTTATGGCAAGTCCAAAGAACAGTATTTGAACTATGATATCCAGTCACGCCCCGTAAAGTCCTAAAAGAGGAGGACTAATCATAAGGCGTAACTCTGGGAGGGCCGAGGGGGGCAATTGCCCCTGCAGTTGTAAAAATTGCCCCCTAGTCTAAAAAGTCAGGGGGCAAAGTTATGATTTTGAACCCAAATCATGCATTTATAACCCAAATATACTATCAGATTAAAAAAAAATTCCCCTGCAAAAATCAACAAAAGAATAGAATCACAGAAGCTTTTCAACCCAACAGGAACGATGGCAGATTCTACCAAATGGCCAAGCTAGATAATTTCTCAGGAAAGCAAAAATTAGGGCAGCGATTTTAAACTTGTCTGAAATCAATTGTTCAGCGTTAGAAAAAAAGACCTGTTGCTGTAAATAGTGAGCAAAAAGAGGTCATTTTCACAGGCAATGCCGCAATTAGAGTTTATGTCATCCGGGGCAAACCATAATTAGTGTCGTGTGCATAGGCGCCCATAGTAATTTTCATAGGGGGGGGGCAAACTTAAAAAAAAGTTTCTAGAGGGGGCAAATTTCAAACTTTTAACAAATTTAGTTCTGTTTTTGCCATTTGTTAACATAATGAGACATTAACTTAAAACTTTAGGGGGTGGCAAGTTCCCTACCTTGCCCCCCCCCCTTATGGGTGCCCATGGTCGTGTGCCCCCTCGCATGGAGCCGCGCCCCATCCCAAGAAGCTATAACTGATTTTGGCGTTCCATTTAGAATGTCTCCCGGTGCTTGTCCCGTGCCCGCTTGCCCCCCTTTATTTGCCGCCCTGTCACAGGTTGGGGCCAGTTTCTCATTTATATTTTAATGAACCTAATTTTGGTGTTTGAAGGTCAGTAGCAGAGAGACAACACACTTTTATGATCGGGCACAACTTACTTGACTTGACAGACGACTAATTGCGAATTCAAATGCGACGCAGTTTAAGAGAATAAGAAACGGTCTGCGATTTTATGATTTATATCTGCTGCCAGGGGCACCTAGGGACACGTGCCCCAGACTTGGTAGGGGCTCCAAAATAAGTTATGGTTCCATGGGAGGGGGCCGTTCTAGTTGGTTCGTCGTGAGAGATAAACTCTAGTTGCAGTACTATCTAAGTCAGTATTTCGATACCTTTAACCCTTTTAGATTTTCATGCATTAGAAAAATATAGCAACAAATCACCTCATTACTTCCTACTAACAGCGTTGCTCCCAGCAATACGGAGAAGCAACGTTCGACACAGAAGGAGAACCTTCACTGCTATTGTTTATAACGATCTGCTGATGTGCATACATGGGCGCCCATAGTAATTTTCCTAGGGGGGGGGCAAATTTCAAAAAAATTTTCTAGAGGGGGCAAATTTCAAACTTTTAACAAATTTAGTTCTGTTTTTGCCATTGCTAACATCATGAGACATAAACCTAAAACTTTAGGGCGGGGGGCAAGTTCCATACCTTGCCCCCCCCTTATGGGCGCCCATGTTTGCATATAATTCTATTTTCTAGCATTTCAAAAAAATCGTTTATAAGTCTAGCTAAGATAATATCTCAGAATATTAGTTTTCTATAGAGTATATGTACATTCACCTAATTTATATACCTCCCCCCCTTTTTTTTTCGTGAATACGTCTTCAACTCAATAACATACATAATTTATCAGGGTCAATCCAGGAATATTTTCCAGGGCCCATTTTTGTAGAAACTGCCTATTTTTGTGAATTTTAATGCTTAATTTTGTGAATTTCAGAACTTTTTTGTTAATTTTCAAACCAAATTTTAATAAAAGTCACTTTTTTTGTTAATTGATGAAACACATTAAAATGTAGGTAAAATGCCAATGAAGGGCAGTTTTAATCGACTGTATTTTTGTGAAGGGGTTCCGTTAAAATCGATTGTAATTTTGTTATAGGGCCACAAAACGAACCCAATGTTTGTTTGTATCGACGCCTGTTCCCCGCTTATGCCAAACTTTTGATTAATGAAGTCACGCTAAAAGTCGTTCCACCTCTTCAAATTATTAAATATCTTTTTCCACATTATTTTTCTAAAAATATTTACAATATCAACCTCCCCCCCCCTCCCAAAAATAAATAAATAAAAAATAAAATAAAATATAAATAAATAAAAATAACGTACTGGACTCTCTTAAAAATTTAAAATTTTCTGTCCAAGTCAAGGAAAAACATGAACATTGAGCTTAGAATGCTGTAAATTTAGCAGGTCGCTAACATTAAAGAAAGTACCGCGGGAACAGAGGTTACAGAAAATAGAAAATGTGCAGTGCAATGAGTTTCATTGTAATGTATTTCAAACCCCGCAAGAAAAGCGGCTTTTTAACAAGGCATAAAATGATCGTTTTTCTGGACCTACAAACAAAACATAAGAACATGTCATCACTAAATGACCATTAAGATTCTGTGAAAAATTGGAGTGATTTAAATGTCGAACGCGGCCCTTTTATCTCCCGTTAACGCAAAAATCAGTCACATCTGTGTTCACTTAAATAGAATAGGACCAGTTTTTTCCCGCAAGCATATTGACTCGATGTTAGGACACGGAGATGTACAAGAGGGTTGAATGAGCTGCAAAGAATGGATTACAAAGAGCTAATCTAAATAAATGATGCCTGTGTGTCAAGTTTGGTTAAGTTAAATGAATTTTACCAGCCGAATATCTGTATCCTGCAGTGAAATATTAACTTGCTTTGTGCATGAGTACAGGTAAGTAGTTTTCGTAATTTTCTTGTCAAATCGGTAAATTTTAAAGAAAGATAAACTATTAGTCTAGAGAAAAGACTCCAATGTACTGATGAACATCATCTGGGTTTGTTTCTCAGGAATTCCTTAAATAGAAGACGTCCATTATAGTTGCGCTTTGAGGGGGAAAATGTAGTTTTGTTTAAATTAAAAATGATGCCTCTCCTTACTTATTGGAAAGAGCGTTTGAAAAATCAAAGTCGGGCCGCTCTCAGTTTTCTGACCGTACAAATGTTTCTCTTGACAGTCAAGCCCTGCTCATGTCCAGTGGCTGTGGAGTTTTTTTTTTTTTTTTTTTTTTTTTTTTTCTATAGTGAACACATATTGCAATTTCCAATCCTTCCAATGAACTTTGTTTTGGAAGTACCGCTTAAAGCTCTCTCTTAGAGCAGACTCTACCGCTTAAAGCTGATTCGGTCCCCAGTGATACCAGTGGCTGTGGAGTTGTTTTGATAAAAGGGGAAAAAAGTAAGCCCTTTTTATCTATTTTATTAATTATACTTATTGCACTATTTACTTTTTGTTTTCAAGAGTTAAAAGTAACTGTTCTCAAATTTTATCCGTTTTAGTACAGCATTTTTTTCCATTGTTATAGAAGAAATATTTTATGATTTATAGTTTATATATATATATATATATATAAACTATAGTACTTATACTATAGTACTTATATATATATATAAGTCCCTATATATATATATATGTATATATATATATATATATATAGGGACATTGTATTATAAAACCCGAAAAACCCCCAGTCTTTGTCAAAAAAACATACAAAAACAAGACAAGAAACATAAAAATACTATAACCAGCTAATTCATCAGAGGGAGACTGGTGTGCTTGTTAGTTACAGGTTTCTGGACTGGTGTCAGGAGATTGTGAACTATTGTATTAACAGAATTATAGACTATTGTATTAACTGAATTATTGAAGCTTAAATATCTTGAAATATTGCCTATTTAATATAATTTTAGTTTAATCAACGGGCACCAGTTCTCCCTGACCTGCAAAAAAAATTTCAAACATTGTTAAAATAGAATAGAAAATGAAAAAAACACTTAAAAAGTGGCTGCACTCAACCTCCAGCCGTAACTCTCAAGAAAATTGAACAAACTTAATCCGTGTATCCAGCAATCTTGGCCATATTCCATTCCAGTCAGCGTCCAACAGTCTCGTTGCCACATCCATCTGTGCGCGTCCGAAAACTAGGCTTTAGCGTGCAGATATCATTCGCAAACTGCTGTGGACGCAAAAATATATAGGCAAGCCCCACCTGTAACTTTTGGACTATTTCCAGGGGTTTAAGTTATTTTTAAGGTGTCTAGTGTAATAATTAATAAAATTTAAGGAAATGCGTTATTGTAAAACAATTTTGCAGAAAGCAGATAAATTTGTGAATCCAAAATATAGCTATTGTTGCATATTCGAAAAAATCTTAACATTTGTCCAATTAAAATATTAACGAAGATTTTTCTGTGTAGATTTGAGGTCCAGTGTGGCAAAGCAACTGCATCAAAATGAAAACTTCTTTTTTTATCATATATATCTATATATAAAAAGTTATTAAGGATGTTCAATTTCAAGTCTAAAAAAACTGCGGAATAATGGCTGTCATTTGCTTGATTAAGCTTTAAATAATAATTACATCAACTTTAATTCCAAAATACACAGACAAACTAAAGGTATCGGCATGGGTGCCAGTTATTCCAGTACTGCAGCTAACCTGTATCTCTTCTATTATGAATATGTTTTACATCCTCTAATACAATAAATTTTTCAGTATTTCGATACATAGACGACATTCTTGTTGTCAATGGCGATTTTAATAAAATTAAAGATAGGATCTGATCTATCCCTCTTGTTTAAAGCTTAATCAAGCAAATGACAGCCATTATTCCGCAGTTTTTTTAGACTTGAAATTGAACATCCTTAATAACTTTTTATATATAGATATATATGATAAAAAAAGAAGTTTTCATTTTGATGCAGTTGCTTTGCCACACTGGACCTCAAATCTACACAGAAAAATCTTCGTTAATATTTTAATTGGACAAATGTTAAGATTTTTTCGAATATGCAACAATAGCTATATTTTGGATTCACAAATTTATCTGCTTTCTGCAAAATTGTTTTACAATAACGCATTTCCCTTAAATTTTATTAATTATTACACTAGACACCTTAAAAATAACTTAAACCCCTGGAAATAGTCCAAAAGTTACAGGTGGGGCTTGCCTATATACTTTTGCGTCCACAGCAGTTTGCGAATGATATCTGCACGCTAAAGCCTAGTTTTCGGACGCGCACAGATGGATGTGGCAACGAGACTGTTGGACGCCGACTGGAATGGAATATGGCCAAGTTTGCTGGATACACGGATTAAGTTTGTTCAATTTTCTTGAGAGTTACGGCTGGAGGTTGAGTGCAGCCACTTTTTAAGTGTTTTTTTCATTTTCTATTCTATTTTAACAATGTTTGAAATTTTTTTAGCAGGTCAGGGAGAACTGGTGCCCGTTGATTAAACTAAAATTATATTAAATAGGCAATATTTCAAGATATTTAAGCTTCAATAATTCAGTTAATACAATAGTCTATAATTCTGTTAATACAATAGTTCAGAATCTCCTGACACCAGTCCAGAAACCTGTAACTAACAAGCACACCAGTCTCCCTCTGATGAATTAGCTGGTTATAGTATTTTTATGTTTCTTGTCTTGTTTTTGTATGTTTTTTTGACAAAGACTGGGGGTTTTTCGGGTTTTATAATACAATGTCCCTATAAACGCGAGAAGTTATATTAGAGCTGCAGTTGCTGCGCTCATAATTTTCGTGATAATTTTTACTATTTTTACTTCTTTATATAAATATATATATATATATATATATACTAGTTGCGTGCCCGTTCTTCTCACGGTAGGAAACGAAAATTTTCCTTAGATGTGTAATTCGAATTTATTCGTGGCGTGGAATCTTCTTAAAAAAAAAAAAAATAAATAAAAAATAAAAGCAAAATTATTTTACTCTTGACGTAAAGTTTGCGTCATGAGTACTAACCTGGCATCATTGCAGTATAATGACTCAAAAACTACGCCAGTGTCATTCACTATCAAAAAAGTGAAAAGCTTAATGGTTTGCAGAGAACTCCTGGCTTTCAAAATGTCTTATTTCTACATCATACTGTTTTTTAGGTTCAAGCTGTAGCATTAAATACCTAAGACACTACATAAAATGGACAACCGTTTATTTGTTTCCGAACATGTACTATGTAAGGAAATATTGTAATCATGAAAAAATTCGACTTCGAGATTTTGGCGTATTTACACGTTTTGGGGTCTTCTGAATTCATTTATGGTATTTTCAAGAGATGTTTTTAAAATAGCTGCGTACTCGCTCTTCATACGGGAAGAAGCGAATATTTTACTAAAATCATATCTGCATGTGATGAAACGGAATTTTATTTTTAAAAAAGTTCAAGAAATCGCCTCTGTTGAAATTACGGCGGGATATATTAACGTAAGTTAGAATTACTTTTCGTTTAGTTGGTTGTAAGACAACCGTTGAAAAAGGTTAAACACTTTTAATTTCATGAAATATTTATTAACGTGGTATATTGTGATTTATTCATATTATCCTTACAAATCTAATAATACTACCTATTACGTACATGATACTATCTATCTTTGCTTCTCCCTCTTCAAAACTCGCTTAAAAGAAGCAGCTTAGATTATTTGGCACCGATGGGATCTTTTGATTCTATGGCGATTCTTTGCAATTTACGCATTAACATAAATAATAATCATTTCACATAATCGTTGCCATTAAGGAAACTCTCCATATATATTTAATTTATGCAGAGTTTTATAAGATTGGCGTATTTAGCACCAAAAAAAATTTTATCTCACCGTATAGTAAACAAACTATGTTGTGTTTACAAACGCCAGAGATTCGCCGAATTGGCGGTTGCTTGAGCTTGTGATTATAAATAGCATATCGTTGGTAGTTTATACCTCGTGTCTGCCTTCGAATCGGGTTGTTATTTATTTTTCTTTTCTTCAATCAAATCAACTTCCATGTTGGTATTTCACTTCACGGACATTTTTTTTTCGCACACCCTAATCATCCCTTTCAGTACGAACGGTATGGCTGACGCTTACTCTTCCGCCATCTTGCGTTTTGACGTAGATAGCACTACGATTGACTGGAATTCCAGCAACCTGCAATATTTTCGCCTCTGAACGAAAAAGGTGGAGTTGACTGTTCCCTAGGTAACCGAGGGAAATTTACAGGAAATAGGTTTCTGCAACTGGTTGCAGCAACCAAATCACACGAAAATTCCTTCGTGTATAAGGCCTCCCCCATCCCCGCACAATGTACATCTATCATAAAGGCCTTATTACACGAAGGAATTTTCGTGCGATTTCGTTGCTGCAACCAGTTGCAGAAACCTCTTTCCTGTAAATTTCCCTCGGTTACCTAGGGAACAGTCAACTCCACCTTTTTCGTTCAGAGGCAAAAAAATTGCAGGTTGCTGGAAATCCATCCAATCGTAGTGCTTCCTATTTCTACGTCACAATACAATATGGCGGAAGAGTCAGCGTCAGCCATACCGTTCGTAGTGAAAGGGATGAGCGCTGCGAAGAAAAATGTCCGTGAAATGGAATATCGACATGGAAATTGATTTGAATGAAGAAAAGAAAAATAAATATCAATCCAATCCAAAGATACACGAGGTATAAGCAACCAACGATATGCTATTTATAATTACATGCTCTAGCAACCGCCAATTCGGTGAATCTCTGACGTTTGTGAACACAGCAGGTTTTTTTTACTATGGCAACCCTGCGTGCTCATCATCTGGGCTCCCTAACTTGCGGTAATGAATTGCAGCAACTGGTTTCTGCAACCATAATTGCTTTAAATTTTGTTCGTGTAATAAGGCCTATAGACACCAAGTTACTAGGAATCCCAAGTGGCTATCTCCTGTACCATTGTGAAACGTTCTTTTCTTCCGCCGTTTAGATTTTCAGTGGTATGATGAAAGAATACTATTACTATGGCAAATATTTCTTATTTGGTTTTCGGCAGGGGCGTAGCCAGAAATTTTTCATGGGGGGGGGGGGGGTTACGACTACTACAACTCATATATATGTATACATGTGGGCGATAATATAGTGAAGAATATACATTTTGTATGGCAAAGAATCCCTCATGGGGGGGGTTATGACCCCCTCAACCCCTTCCCCTTGGCTACGCCCCTGTTTTTCGGACATTTCCTGTTTAAACAAAAGTAGACCCGTTTTGAATGTTTACAAATGGTGGAAGAATTTCTTGGAAGTACTGTAGTCCTTTCTAAGCAGGCTTCAAAATTTTAACCCATTGAAATTGCTTTCGCCGCTTGGTCGTTCTTTTCGGATGAAGCGTTAGTGTGAATCATTTGTTCTCTATTTAGCTCCGTTTGTGTGTAGAATTTAATTTAAATGTAAATATTATGACCTCAAGAAAGCGATCATTGAGTCGTAATATAGGTGATTATTTTATGAAAATTCCGAAAAATGATAATTTGTCTAGTGAGAGTGAAAGCGCAAATCATCAGGAAAAAATCATAAATGCAAAGCCCCAGAACAAGTTATTTAAGAGGAACAGCACTCACAAAATATACATGTATCACGATCAGGTAGTTTGTAAAGAGGTGCATAATTAGAAGGAATACAATGATATCATTATGGAAGAAAGAGGTATGATTTAAATTAATTTTTTCAGACATTGTTTTTCCTATGAGGTGTAAGTCCTAGCAAGTTCGAGCATTTTATTTTATCGGAAATTCGCACACCTTTCTCGAAATTCGATTATGTAATATTATATATAGGCAGAAAAATAAAATATACAGGCGACATGTAAAAAATCGTGCCAAATGTCGCCAAGCTTGGATACAGGGCCTCCGAGAGAAATTTTATAAGGCGGGGCGAAAATCTTCCCGTATTTCGTAATTCTAGACGAATCATCAACAATTCTTTACCTTTTTTGGATGTTCTTGTTTCTAGGAATCCTGACGGTTTCTCTACTTCTGTTTTCCGCAAGCCCTTTTCTATATCTTTACCTCCTCATGCCCTATCTAATCATCCTTACCAGCAAAAACTTTCTGCTTTTTACACTTATGTGTTTCGTGCTATCAAAATTTGCTCTGATTCTTCTTCTCTTAATAATGAAATTAGTTACTTAAAATCCTTAGCTGTTTCTCGTGGTTTTAGCCCCTCTATTATTGATAAAGCTGTTTCTAAATTTAATAAGCCTAATACTTCTACTAATACTATTAATTTTCACAACGAATTAATTGTACTACCTTTCTTTTCACCTTTATGCTACAAAATTTCTAAACTTCTCAAAAATTTCGGTTTCAAAGTCATTTTTAAACCTGTTAATAAACTTAAATTTTCTTCCCTTAAAGATCCTATTCCTACTGAGAACCGTTGGGGTGTTTATTATATTCCTTGTGAATCTTGTGATTTGGGCTATATTGGTCAGACCAGAAGAGCTCTCAAATTTAGGCTCAAAGAGCATGAGAGATATGTCTCTAAGCACGAACTTTCCAAATCTTCTATTGCCTCACATTGTTGGAATTCCAATCATCGATTTCAGTTTTCTAAGGCTAAGATTTTGTTCACTCCTCAGTCTTTGTCCCATCTGGATTTTTTGGAAGGTTTTTCCATTACCCAGCACTTAGATCGTCTTGTGAACGATGGTTCTTCCGTCCCTTTCGTTCATTCTGCTTGGAAGTTGCTGTTGTAAGGTTCTTTTCACTTTCTTCGTCTACCCCCCCCCCTTTTTTTTCCCTGTTTCTTTAATGTGTATGTACGTGTGTTACTGTCTTTCTTTTTCGTTTTTATTATAAAAAAAAAAAAAATATTTATATATATATTTATTGTGCTGTCCTGTTCGTGGTTTTTTATTTAAAAAGAAAACGTGTGCTATTTGTTTTTTGTTTGTTTGTTCTGTTTTCTCTTTTTTGTGTGTGTGTTTGTACTTGTGTGTTCCCCGTTTTTATTATTTTTCTTTATTCCTTTTTTATTTCTGTATTTTTTGTGCTTCTTTCCTTTCCTTTTTATCCCCCTTTTTTAATTTTTTTTCTCCCCTGTCCGTGGTTTTGTTCGACTTTTCTTTGCCCCTTGTGGCAACATCTTGCTTGTTTTTCTCTTTTCAGTTCCCTGTGTTCTTTACGACGAAGGGCTTGGACTGAAGAAGTTCAAAACTATTTTTGAACGAAACGCGTATCCTCTTTAATTTTACTTCTTATGTGTGTTTTTTATAAAGTTTTTTAATTACTTTATCGTTTAACACCAGTATTTTGGGTGTTTTTTCAGTTAAGTGTTTTATGTTCTTCGCATGTTATTATTTCATAAGAATTGAAATGGAACTTTGAATTAGAGACCTGCACGGGCCTGAAAATAGAGTCCCGGCCCGGCCCGAACCCAACGATTCTTGAATTTGTAGGCCATGCCCTGGCCCGTAACACATTTGAACAAACATCACGGGCCGGCCCTTACGGGCCCAGAGTTGAGGAGTAAAAATTCGAAAATTCCAGAAATTAAAAAAAACATAAAGACGACCAGATAGATCGATAAATAAATATTTTTCAAACATTTTATATTAAGAAGTGATTAATATTAACTTTTTTGCGGGTTGCAGGAACTCGAAAAAAATTAACACTAACACGAGTCCGGCCCGGCAGCAACAGATTTATAAATCCCGTACCCGGCCCGGTCCGTGCAGGTCTCTACTTTGAATTGGAAGGAGGGAGTCTTCGGTGGGCATCCGTTCTGATTTTTGATCCTAGTTCTTTTAGAGAAAGTCATTAATCAATAATGACATTAAAATTCAATTATAATAGGGCGATTTTACGACCCCCCCAAAAAAACAGCTTTAAGGGTGCCCTCTACTTACATACTCATCTCTTTTGACCCCCCACTTTTTGGTGCACCAGCCGCCTATGTATGGAGCCATCGCTGTGGATGGCGTGTTTAATCGGCGTTCTGCCAAGTGAAATTGTAGAGTTAATTATGAGAGAACCCGAAGAATTAGCTGAAAATTACGTGCACGTTAAAGCACTCTTACTTAAGCGTTATAAACTGAGCTCTGAAAAGTTTAGACAGTTGTTCTATTCCCATGCAATTAAAAATGGAAATACTTGGCGAGAATATTATTATGAATTAGAAACTTATTTTGACGGATGGGTTAATGAACTAGAAATAAAAACGATGGAAGACCTGAAAAATTTGATAATTTCAGATCGTATTAAGCAAACCGTGCCACTAACAGTACGAGAATATTACGTAAGTGAATGGTCATCATTCAAATCGCCTACAACATTGGTCGATAAAATTGATGAGTATGTTGAATTGTGTGGCTTATACGGGAAATATAATGAATTGCTTTCGCCTTTTGAACAAATCAGTGTTAAGAAAAATGATGGAACTGTCATTAAGTATAAAGGATTCCCTAGCAGCAATCTTTGCTCGGGCTTTACAAGGCCTATGATCGGTGCATCGGCTGTTCATCGCCTGATCATTACTGATCATCCTTAATTTTTCGTATGTTCATCTTTTCCCGATGATCGAATCTTTACACTGAGATCTGATAGGCGCTTTCAAGATTGCGAAGGGTAAAGCGAGCAAACAGGGTTTATATCGGTCTTTCTACCAAATGGTTGAACGGCTCGATATCTCCGTTCCCTCATTAATGTGCAAAGAGCATCATATGCACACCATATGTTTGTTTTAAGCAGGGACGTGCCAACGTCTTGGAAAGTGGGGGGGGGGGCGAACGATTTTTTCCGACATCGGGAGGGTGGGGCAGTCATTTCACCAGCCCCCCCTCCACCAACAAATATTTTTAAAATAAAAGCTGTCAGCCCTTGTACCAGAAAAATTTTTGTTTGTATTTCTATAGTTCAATTACAATAATCATTTTCTTCAGGGATGGGGCAGCGATTTTGCCCCCCCCCCCCGCCAATTTTTATAAATAATCGGCTTCAATCTTTTTTAACCTCGTCTGTACACCCTCTCAAAAAAGTATTCGAGTGTAAGCCAAATTTCCTGTATCAGTTTCATGTAAACTAATTAATTTACCAATTTTTTTTTTAAATCTCAATAATTTGCTTATAACAGTTTTCTTCGTGCGGAAGGGGATGGGTGGTGGCAGCTATTTTGCCCCCTCCCCCTTCCGTTTGAGCTAGTAAAATTTTCGTTTATGCCTCATTAGTTTGTTTAAATAACCGTCTTCTTGAGGGGAAGGGCTGGAAAAATTGCTTCCCCCCATCCTGAAGAAGAAAACTATTGTAAGTAAACTATTGAGGGGGCGAATACATATTGAGGGGGCTAAAATACAGAGGGGGCGAATTATATAGTTGAATTATATAGTTCGCCCCTTCTACTCATTTACCGAGGGGGCGATAAACCCCCCTGCCCCCCCCCCCCTGTTGGCACGTGCCTGGTTTTAAGGTTGCTGATTGGCTAAGCTATTACGCGGGAAGACAAGACAGGCGACAAAACGCTGAATCATGTTGTCCTCTTCCTGCTCTTAGCTTTGTCGTGTCATGGCTGACTGGGATCTTCCCTTCCCCGGCTTTCCAAACAGGTCTAAAAACCCGTATAAGCGGTAGTTCGCATTCCTTCCGCCGTGGCGTAGTTATATGTCCTGAACAGAGCGATTTAAAGGGCCAGTCCATATGATTAAAACGGCATTAAAACTGTCAAAAATGCTTGATTAAATTTTTTTTTGTTTTGTTTTGTTTAAACAGAATGTATCTTTATCTATAAATATTTTGAAACGTTTCTTCATCCATGCACATATTGAAAAAAAAAATTTAAGAAATTGTTAGTTGGTTAATGCTTTTAGGAGATTCTTCGACATGTAATAAATTAATAATAAATAAATATATAAATTTATGTTTTATTTAAATCTTCAGAAGACTGTAATACTTTTTAAAGACTTGTTTTTCGGAACTCCTACATATTTTAATATATTAATACAGCATTCTCCCTATACGTAAAAAACACTCAAAATACTGGGGTTAAACGATAAAATAAATAAAAACTTTGTGAAAAAAACACACATAAAATGTAACTTATAATAGTTACGATCGTTTTGACCAAAAAATTCTTTCGGTCTGCATCAGAAAAAGTCCGAGACGCAAGGGCGTAGCCAGGGGGGGGCTGCTGCCCCCCGCCCCGAAATGGGGCAATTTACTTAGCTTACAATTTGATATTTAGCTTACAATTGAACTTTAGCTTTAAATTTGATACCGAGCCCACCCCGAAATGAAATCCTGGCTACGCCACTGCGCGAGATGAAGGTCTTTCTCTGATGAAGACTGAAAGAATTTTTGGTCGAAACAATCGTAACGAAGTTACATTTTATGTGTGTTTTTTTCACAAAGTTTTTATTTTGCAATACGTATGCGTATGTTCGTGTCAGTGGCGTAGCCAAGGAGGGCATAGGGGGTAACCCCCCCCTCCGATTAGAAATTTTTTGACATACAAAATGCATATGCTTCGCTCCCTTATCACACACACTTATACACAAATGTGAGTTGCAGTAGTCGTAACCCCCCCCCCCAAGAAAAAATTCTCGCTACGCCACTGGTTCGTATTATTAGGTTTTGGATTAGTATACCCATGGCAAGGATAAATTTTAATCTTTTTGTGCTTTAACGAATTATTCTAATAATCAAAATAGGCGCCAGCAGGGATCCAGGGAGGTTGCACATGCCCCCTGTCAGGGAGCCAGTGACCCTCCCCTTTCGGGGACTCCTTATTCATTCGTCGGAGAATTTTTAAAATAAGAAATAATCCAATTTTTAGGCCAATTTTCATTTTGAAATATTTAAAAGAAAAACTAATTTTGTAGTACTTTCGCTTTTCAAAGATTTGTGAAAGGATGCGTTTACATTTCAATCAGAAACAAAATTTCAGATTAGTGGGGGATGTTCGCAGTGGCGTGGCGTAAGGGGGGGGGGCGCCCGACCCAGGCAGAAAATTTCTAGAGGAGGTATAACGCCTATGGTTAAATTATTTAAGAAGATTAAAATGTCATGGAGTTTTGGGCGGTTTTCTCCAGATGAAACATGAATATGCCTTAGAACCCCATAAAATGTCCTCCGACCAAGCCCTCCACCCTTCTGATTAGGTGTATTATTAAAAAGAAAAGAGGAAAATTCTCTGTGCAAATTATTCAGGAGCTAAATTAAATTGTTTAAAATTACTTTCAACAGATTAACAAAAATAATAAATAAAAATATGAAATTTTTCTGGAGGATGGGCTCAGTTATCTAAACAAATTATACTGCAATAAATAAATAATTAAATAAGTAAGTAAATAAGACACTGAACATGGTAGATGGGGGAAGCGTTACGGTCCCACGTTCGGGCCTACCGCGCGGCTGTCGATCTAACGGTCTGCAGTTTTGTTCGGTTTCCTACAGATAGAATTTGAATACACGTTATTCCTACGGGATGTTCGCAGTGGCGTAGCGTAGGTGGAACGGATGGGGCGCTCGCCCCGTGCAGAAAATTTTTGCGGGCGGCAAAACCCCTATCGTTGACTTATTTATTTTAAAGAGATTAAAATGACATTTTTTAAATGACATATATAAAGATTTAAAAATGTCATTTTAATCTCCTAAAATAAGTCAACGATAGGGGTTTACCGCCCACAAAAATATTCTGCACGGGACTAGCGCCCCAACCGCCCCACCTACGCTACGCCACTGCGAACATCCCTTATGAATAACGAGTATTCAAATTCTATCTATAGGAAACCGAACAAAACTACAGACCGTTAGATCGACAGCCGCGCGGTAGGCCCGAACGGGGGACCGTAACGCTTCCACCATCTACCATGTTCAGTGTCTTACTTACTTACTTATTTATTTGTTGCAGTATAATTTGTTTAGATAACTGAACCCATCCTCCAGAAAAATTTCATATTTTTATTTATTATTATTTTAATCTGTTAGAGTAATTTTAAACAATTTAACTTAACTCCTGAATAATTTGCATAGAGAATTTTCCTCTTTTTTTTAAATAATACACCTAAGCAGAAGGGTGGAGGGCTTGGTCGGAGGACTTTTTAAGGGGGTTCTAAGGCATATTCATGTTTCATCTGGAGAAAACCGCCCAAAACTCCATGATATTTTAATCTTTTTAAAATAAGTTAACCATAGGCGTTATACCGCCTCTAGAAATTTTCTACCCTGGTCGGGCGTCCCAACCTCAATAAATAAACCAAAACCTATTAATACGAACCAGTGACATAGCCAGAATTTTTTCATGGAGGGGGGGGGGGGTACGACTACTGCAACTCACATTTGTGTATAAGTGTACGTGATAAGGGAGCGAAGAATATGCATTTGTATGGCAAAAAATTCCTCATCGGAGGGGGGTTGGTGACCCCCTATGCCCCCTTGACTACGCCACTGACACGAACATACGTATACACGGAAGTATAGGCAAAATAAAATAAATAAAAACTTTGTGAAAAAAGCACACATAAAATGTAACTTATAATACGTTACCATCGTTTCGACCAAAAAATTCTTTCGGTCTTCATCAGACAAAGACGTTCGTCTCGCGCAGTGGCGTAGCGAGGATTTTATTTCGGGGTGGGCTGGGTATTAAATTTAAAGCTAAAAATCTAAAGTTCATTGTAAGCTAAATATCAAATTGTAAGCTAAGTAAATTGTCCCATTTCGGGGCGGGGGGCAGCAGCCCCCCTCTGGCTACGCCCCTGTGTCTCGGACTTTTTCTGATGCAGACCGAAATAATTTTTTGGTCGAAACGATCGTAACTATTATAAGTTACATTTTATGTTTGTTTTTTTCACAAAGTTTTTATTTATTTTATCGTTTAACCCCAGTATTTTGAGTGTTTTTACTTCCTTGTACGTAGTATAAGGAAGTAATGTGATCCCGAAAAATTTTGGGGGCCAAATTTCGACATAAAAACCGATTTTGACTACCTCTAAATTTAATTAAAAAAAATTTTTCGATGCATCTCATCGTAGGCTAGCATGCACGATCATATTAACGCGTCTGCAACTCATTTTGACCAGTGGCGAGT
>JAWZYV010017892.1:0-31218 GCA_038373885.1 Cheiracanthium punctorium
GTCTATACGCGCTCAGTACGTCCCTTAGGCAGCGTCCACCCTTAACGACGTGCCCAGTAGATGTCCGATTGCTTGATCCCTAGCAGTTGATCGAAATCTGTACCACCAGCCGATTGATATACAGGGGAACGC
This sequence comes from Cheiracanthium punctorium, assembly GCA_038373885.1. Taxonomy (NCBI): domain Eukaryota; kingdom Metazoa; phylum Arthropoda; class Arachnida; order Araneae; family Cheiracanthiidae; genus Cheiracanthium; species Cheiracanthium punctorium. Next base: position 133 of record JAWZYV010017892.1, read on the forward strand.
TGTATACCTCCCGTTTACCCGAAGCCGAGGCCAAAGCAATGTGTTGAGGTTTCTCCCGTGTCAGTGGAAATTCCGTAATGATGATTTCCTTTACGGGAACACCCCTCAATTACCAGGATCCCCATTTCCGGGGACACGGGTCTCCACGCACGGCAAACACGTGGGCAGTTTAACCGCCAATAGAAGCTGACGGCACAGAGCGACCGCAGCTTCTAAAGGGGGGCCCTCACCTCCAAGGAGGAAACTACACTGAGGGAGAAAGCGAAGGAGAAAGCAAAGTAGAGAGGAGGGTAAACAAAAGAGGAGTGAAGGATCGCTGGGGCCCCGGGATTGCGACACCCGTGAAAACCTAAAGAAGGTCTTCCCCCTGAGGGGGAAAGAGTTTGAGTAGGAGGTACTGCATGAGATGGAAGAGAGAGATTCACCAATACTATTTGCGATTTCTTTTGTATCGGATATAATGCTGTTATTTATGGATAGACAGGAAATAGACTGATTAGTATGAATACCCATGGCTCTTTTTGTTTTTGTCCATAGTTCCTTACTAGAAGTCGAGGCTGTAATGCTGGAGATATATTTGATCCAGGATTCTCTTTGACACTGACACCTGATCCTACGTGCATATGCTCTAACTTTCTTAAAGAGGGTGAGATTTTCGGTGGTGGGGTACCGCCGAAAAGTGCTCCAGGCTTTCTGCTGCTTCTTTTTAGCGAGGGTGCATTGTTCATTCCACCACGGTTTTTTTTTTTTCGTCGAGGTCTGATGCCTGATTTAGGAATGCTGGCATCAGCGGCTTGGATGATAATTGAAGTAACGTTTTGTACAACCCCGTCTATGGGGCCTTCAACAACATCAGAGGTGATGGCAGACAGGGAAGTGAAGGTGAACCAATCTGCCTTATCATGAATGTATCTAGGTACTGAAATAGGCTGGGGATTCTGGTACAGAGGTGACAAAAGAATCGGAAAATGATCACTGTTGTGGAGATCACTGGATACAGAAAAATTATATGTGGGAAGGAGTGATGGAGAACAGATGGCAAGGTCTATTGCATGGAAAGTTTTAGTTGGATAGTGGAAGTAAGTATTGTCACCATTATTCATGCAGCAAAGGGAGAAATCAGTGAGAAGTTTTTCGATTTGAAGGCCTCTATTGTTGGTGTCCTTGCTTCCCCACAAGGGACTATGAGCATTCATGTCACCGAGGAGGATGAAAGGAGGAGGAAGCTGCTGAAAGAGACTATTGAGGGATGTTTGGCAGATTGCTTCACTTGGAGGGAGGTATATGCTGCAGACAGTTGTGAGTTGTTTTAATTGGATACGAGTGGCGACTGCTTGGAGATTTGTGTCAAGATTGACTATTGTGTGAGGATAGCTATTGTTGATTAATAGGGCAACTCCACCTGTGGCCCTATCATTGAGCTCATTGTCCTTGCGAAGGACAGTGTAATTGCGGATTTTAGTAGGTCTATTGGTTTTGAGGAAAGTTTCCTGAAGGGCGAGGCAAGCGGGGTTATGATCATAAATCAGTATTTTGAGGTCGTCGTTTTTATTAAGGAAACCGTGGCAGTTCCAGGATAGCAGCAGAGCCATTATCATGTTGTGTTGGGGATGATGCTCATCTTGTCGGAGTCCCCGTAGGCTTGAGAGGAGTGCTAGGGATGTCGTCATCATCCATGGGGAGGTCAGACATTTCAGAGTCAGAAGGGACCAAATGTAGGATACTGTCATCTATAGGGCATTGTGGAGGAACATGTTTGATTTTGGGTTTGTTATATTTCGTTCTGTAGACAGAAGACTTTTTTATTTGTGGTCGGGTTGAGTTAACATTTAGAGAATTTTTCTTCAATGTATTTTTTTGTGAAGCTGTGGAGGATTTATTTTGATTTGAAGTTGATTGTTTAGATATTTGTGCTGTTGCAGAAGGAAAGGAGACAGGTACAGATTTTGCTGGTTCGGTTTGGGTGGCTATTGTTTTGGTTGATTTTATTGCAGCTGCATAGGATAAACCAGGTTTTGGTGTCCGGCTTTCTATTAACTTACGGGCTTCGGGATATGAGATTCTTTGAGAGGCACGTAGGGACTGGATTTCTTTTTCAAACGCCCATTTCGGGCAAGATCTGGAGTATGAAGGATGTTCCTCTTTACAATTTACACACTTAGGAGCTGCAGAGCAGGACTCACTGTCGTGGCCAGAAGCACCACAACGCGCACAGGCAGGTGACCCACGACAGGAGGTTTTAGTATGGCCGAACTTTTGGCACTGGAAGCAACGGATGGGATTCGGTATATATGGTCTGACGGGACATAATAGGTAGCCGGCTTTAATATGAGATGGAATAGTGGGAGACTGAAAAGTTAGGATAATATGTTTAGTATTGATTATTTGATTATTGCGCCGAATAGTGATTCGACGCACAGCGCATACTTTTTCATCTGTTAGGTTTTCAAGTATTTCATCTTCAGAGCAGTGCAAAAGGTCGGGTTCTGATACGACTCCTCGGGAGATGTTCAGGGAGGTATGAGGTGTCACTGTAACTGTTTTTAGGCCAAGGTTTTTTTATTTTCATTATTTTGCAAGCTTGTCTATTGTTGGATACTTCTACTAATAGGTCTCCAGATCTTAATTTTTTAACTTTTTTAACTTCTCCTACATTGTCAGTGATACATTTGTGAATTAAAAATGGCGATGTTTCATTAAGTTTACCTTCAGCAGAGTGGATAAGGAAGAATCGGGCATTCATGTGTGCAAATTGTGTATCGGTGTGTTCATTAGCGGTCGACAGCGGAACGTTGACGATTAACGAAGAAATTTTCATATCCATGTTGGAGAAAATTGAGATTCGGACCCGACCGCACCACCCGCCACGGAGCCCAACAAGGGGATGTGCAATTGCACACCAGTGCTAGTCGGGTCTATACGCTCACAGTACATCCCTTAGGCAGCATCCACCCTTAACGACGTGCCCAGTAGATGTCCGATTGCTTGATCCCTAGCAGTTGATCGAAATCAGTACCACCAGCCGATTGATACACAGGGGAACGCTGTGTACCTCCCGTTTACCCGAAGCCGAGGCCAAAGCAATGTGTTGGAGAAAAGCCCCTCAATTACCAGGATCCCCATTTCCGGGGACACGGGTCTCCACGCACGGCAAACACGTGGGTAGTTTTCCGCCAATAGAAGCTGACGGCACAGGGCGGCCGCAGCTTCTAAAGGGGGGCCCTCACCTACACAGAGGAAACTACACTGAGGGGGAAAAGGAAGGATACAGCCAAGAGGAGAAGAGGGTAGAATAAGGAAAAGCGAAAGGTCGCTGGGGCCCCGGGATTGCGACACCCGTAAAGACCTAAAGTAGGTCTTCCCCCTGAGGGGGTGTACGATGAAGAATCGAGCGTTCATGTGTACTAATTGTGAATCAATGTTTTCACTACAAGTTGAGAGCGGAGCATTGACGGTAGACGAAGAATTTTTCATATCCATGTTGGGGAAAATTGAGATTCGGACCCGACCGCACCACCCACCACGGAGCCCAACGAGGGGATGTGCAATTGCACACCAGTGCTAGTCGGGTCTATACGCGCACAGTACATCCCTTAGGCAGCATCCACCCTTAACGACGTGCCCAGTAGATGTCCGATTGCTTGATCCCTAGCAGTTGATCGAAATCAGTACCACCAGCCGATTGATACACAGGGGAACGCTGTGTACCTCCCGTTTACCCGAAGCCGAGGCCAAAGCAATGTGTTGGAGAAAAGACCCCTCAATTACCAGGATCCCCATTTCCGGGGACACGGGTCTCCACGCACGGCAAACACGTGGGTAGTTTTCCGCCAATAGAAGCTGACGGCACAGAGTGGCTGCAGCTCCTAAAGGGGGGCCCTCACCTCCAAAGAGGAAACTACGCTGAGGGGGAAAGTGAAGGATAAAGCTAAGGAGAGGGGAGGGTAGAGGAAAGTGGAGCGAAGGATCGCTGGGGCCCCGGGATTGCGACACCCGTGAAAACCTAAAGAAGGTCTTCCCCCTGAAGGGGAGTGGATAAGGAAGAATCGGGCATTCATGTGTGCAAATTGTGTATCGGTGTGTTCATTAGCGGTTGACAGCGGAACGTTGACGATTGACGAAGAATTTTTCAGATCCATGTTGGGGAAAATTGAGATTCGGACCCGACCGCACCACCCACCACGGAGTCCAACAGGGGGATGTGCATTTGCACACCAGTGCTAGTCGGGTCTATACGCGCACAGTACATCCCTTAGGCAGCATCCACCCTTAACGACGTGCCCAGTAGATGTCCGATTGCTTGATCCCTAGCAGTTGATCGAAATCAGTACCACCAGCCGATTGATACACAGGGGAACGCTGTGTACCTCCCGTTTACCCGAAGCCGAGGCCAAAGCAATGTGTTGGAGAAAAGACCCCTCAATTACCAGGATCCCCATTTCCGGGGACACGGGTCTCCACGCACGGCAAACACGTGGGTAGTTTTCCGCCAATAGAAGCTGACGGCACAGAGTGGCTGCAGCTCCTAAAGGGGGGCCCTCACCTCCAAAGAGGAAACTACGCTGAGGGGGAAAGTGAAGGATAAAGCTAAGGAGAGGGGAGGGTAGAGGAAAGTGGAGCGAAGGATCGCTGGGGCCCCGGGATTGCGACACCCGTGAAAACCTAAAGAAGGTCTTCCCCCTGAAGGGGAGTGGATAAGGAAGAATCGGGCATTCATGTGTGCAAATTGTGTATCGGTGTATTCATTAGCGGTTGACAGCGGAACGTTGACGATTGACGAAGAATTTTTCAGATCCATGTTGGGGAAAATTGAGATTCGGACCCGACCGCACCACCCACCACGGAGTCCAACAGGGGGATGTGCAATTGCACACCAGTGCTAGTCGGGTCTATACGCTCACAGTACATCCCTTAGGCAGCATCCACCCTTAACGACGTGCCCAGTAGATGTCCGATTGCTTGATCCCTTGCAGTTGATCGAAATCAATACCAACAGCCGATTGATACACAGAGGAACGCTGTGTACCTCCCGTTTACCCGAAGCCGGGGCCAAAGCAATGTGTTGGAGAAAAGACCCCTCAATTACCAGGATCCCCATTTCCGGGGACACGGGTCTCCACGCACGGCAAGCACGTGGGCAGTTTTCCGCCAATAGAAGCTGATGGCACAGAGTGGCCACAGCCTCTGAAGGGGGGCCCTCACTTCCTGAGAAGAAACCACACCGAGGGAGAAGTGAAAGGAAACAGCAGAAGCAGAGATGAGGGTAGAAAGTAGAGGAGCGAAAGATCGCTGGGGCCCCGGGATTGCGACACCCGTGAAAACCTAAAGAAGGTCTACCCCCTGAGGGGGTTAAATGTGAGGATTATGGAGGAATTGATGAACTGACGACATACCCTGCAATGCATGTCAAAGTTTACAAAAAATGGAAGAGTTTAAAATAGAAACACGCAAGCTAAGAAATTGAGACTAAGGTAAAACGTTAGTATTTTGTGTCATCTGTATATATAGACATTTCTTGAAAATTAGGCAGAAAACTGTATAATGATACTTAAACCTCAATAAATACAAGTATGTATACTAATGAAATCTAAGTGCGTCTTTCTGTCTGTACCATCATCTTTATTATGGAGATAATAGCGAGAAGTTCTTCTTCGGTTAATGTTTAATGGCACAAGACCCAAAACGTTGGAGACAGGCTGGATTGGGAGAAGAGAATTTCGAAGCTATGTTAAGAAAGAAGTGTTCGGACCCGGCCACACCACCCTCCACTTAGCCAACAAGGGGATTCCTATATTTGCACCAATCCTTGCCGGGTCCATACGCTGTACCCCTTCCGAAGGTTTTTTTCAGTAAAAATACACAAACCTAGTTTTTATAGCACATTAAAATATGTTTATATGTCATAGGATTGATAAATTCATCTGTAAAATATTTTTATTCTTATGTGCATATTAGGTGATCCCAATGAAGTTGAGTTAGAAGAAGTTAAATGTGAGGATATGGAGAAATTGATGAACTGACGACATACCCTGCAATGCATGTCAAAGTTTTAAAATATGGAAGAAATTTAAATAGAAACACGCAAGCAAAGAAATTGAGACTAACGTAAAACGTTAGTATTTAGTGTTACCTGTATATATAGACATTTCTTGAAAATAAGGCAGCAAACTGTATAATGATACTTAAACATCAATAAATACAAGTATCTACACTCATGTCCATAAATTAAGTATAATTCAGAATCACACAGAAATTGATCTCTAAAATAAAAATTTCACCTGTGGAATGATCACACACATCTTGAAGAAGAATATGCAAATTACAGGAAACCACCAGATGGCGTGGATGATATGTCACAAGGACGAGAGTGTAAGAGAGGGGTATATAAGGAAATGGTGGCAAAGAAGTAAAATTGTTCACAAGCACTGTGAAAGCCTTTCAGTGCAAAAACCGCATAGTTATGGCACAAAGGAGGCATTTGGATGATATTTTACGTGGCAGAATTATCGCACGACTGGAATGTGGACGTACCCAGCTGGAAGTTGGTTGGTTGGTTGGTTGGTTGGTTGGGGTTTAATGGCACAAGGTCCAGAAAGGACATACTGCGCCAGACTATGTGTATATATAGTAAAACAAAGTTTTCAAGTAAAAACGTGTTGCATAAAACATGTAAAGCTTAAATCTTTGAGGTCTAAAATCAGTAAAAGCGAACTGTAGAGAGGTAAAAAGGAGGTAAAAAGGACAAGGTAAAAAGGACGTCTGGATGGGGGCTCCCATCCAGATACCAGTCAGAGAAAAGTGTACACTTTACACTGAGTAAAGAATATTCATACGTCGAAGAAATGCAAACAAGTTACGGTGCGGGGTTGCACCCAATATATCGTCAAGTTTAGGATGAGAACAGTTAAAAAATATTGTGTAAAAATTATTAAAAGCGGTGCATGAAGTTAAAACATGACTAATGGTAAGGTTGGTATGGCAATGGTGGCACTCCGGGGCAGATTAACCCAGGAGTAGGTGCTTATGTGTAGGCCTCGTATGACCAATGCGGAGGCGTGTCAAGACGACATCCAGTCTGCGATAGGGATGAGAAGGCCAATGCGTGAGAGCTGGGCGTATAGAATGAAGTTTGTTCCCTGTTTCACTGTCCCATTTATCGATCCAGATACCTTCTATAATGCTAGAGATGCTACACTTAATGTCGTTATAGGATAGGTTGCCGCTGTACGGGAGGGTCGCGAGCTTGGCAAGTGTGTCTGCTTTCTCGTTGCCAGCGATCCCAATATGACTGGGTACCCAGCAGAGGAGAATACTGTACCCACGATTTATAAGCTGTTTGTACAGACGTAATACTTTAATGATATAGTTGTGGGTAAGGGAGTCAGATTTCAGATTTTCCAGAACACTGAGGGAGTCAGAATAGATTATATATTTCTTTGTGTTTTTTCTGGAGATGTACAGAAGGCTTTCATAAATGGCCAGTAATTCGGCTGTAAAGACAGAGCAAAACTGAGGGAGAGTGTAGCTGCAAGAATAATTATTATTCACGAAGGCAAAGCCAACGTGATTACTGGTTTTAGATCCATCTGTGTAGAGGTCTTCATAATTTTCATATTTATTTCTATGATCTAAGAACAACTGTTGGTATATTTTGGGGTCAGTATCCTGTTTGATGAAGCCTTCATAGGGCTGAAGGTACGGAATTTGCATTTCAGTCCAGGGTGGGATTTCATTAGGAGAACAAGAAGAGACTATGGCATCCTGCAACTGGGTACCGAGTAGGCTCCTACGGATCCGGTTGGTTGGTTGGTTGGTTGGTATTTAATGGCACAAGGTCCAGAAAGGACATACTGCGCCAGACTATGTGTATTTAGAATAAAATAACGCTTTCGCGTAAAAGTTGTTGTACAAAACATGTAAAGCTAAAATCCGTAAGGTCTAAAACTGATAAAATCAAACTGTAGAAAGGTAAAAAGTAGATAAAAGTAAGCCAAGGACGTCTGGATGGGGGCTCCCATCCAGATACCAGTCAGAGAAAGGTGTATATTTCACACTGAGTAAAACAGATTGATACGTCGAAGAAATGAAAATAAATTACAGTGAGGGGTTTCACACAATATATCGTCAAGTTTGGGATGAGAACAGTTAAAAAATATTTGGTAAAAATTATTAAAAGCTGTACAAGAGGTTAAAATGTGACGAATGGTAAGGTGAGATTGACAATGTGAACATTCAGGGGCAGGTTCACCCAGAAGTAGGTGTTTATGGGTGATTCTCGTATGACCAATGCGGAGACGAGTCAAAATGACATCATGATTTCGATATGAAAGGGATGACCAATGAGTGAGGGAAGGTCGGATAGAATGCAGTTTGTTTTCAGTTTCACTATCCCATTTACTGGTCCAACTGCTTTGTACTATGCTAGAGGTACCGGACTTTATGTCATTGTATGCGAGATTGCCAGTGTAGGGGATTGTAGCTTGCCTGGCTAAACTATCCGCCTTCTCGTTGCCCAGTATCCCAATATGACTGGGTACCCAACAGTAGAGAATATTGTATCCACGATTTGTCAGTTGTTCATGCAGACGTAGCACTTTGGTGATATAGCTATGAGTGAAGGAGCCCGATTTTAGATTGTTTAGTACACTGAGGGAGTCGGAGTAGATGATATACATTTTTGTAGTCATTTTAGAGATATATAACAGGCTTTCATGGATGGCAAGTAATTCAGCAGTAAAGATTGAACAGAACGGAGGGAGAGTATAGCTGCAGGTATAGTTACTTCCAACGAAGGCGAAGCCGACATGATTCCCAAATTTGGAGCCGTCAGTGTATATTTCTGTATATTTTTTATATCTGTTTTTGTGGTCTGAGAAACACTGTTGATATATTTTTGGGTCGGTACCCTGTTTAGTAAAGCCATTAAATGGTTGGAGGTACGAGGTCTGCAGTATAGTCCATGGTGGCGTTTCATGAGGAGAATTAGGGGAGACTTTAACATTCTCCAGTTGGGTACCAACTAGACTCCTAGGGATCCTTAAACCAAAGGGAGGAGTGCATGAGGGGCGATTTCCATATTGGCGGTCCAAATGTGTGTCCGACAATGCGTCCCCCAAAGGGTGGGAGGGATGAGACAGGATGCGAAAATAATTGTTTAATGATAATTTGTGACGGATGTGGATGAGAGATGGCTCATGACAAGTGATATAGAGACTTTGTATGGGTGATGTTCTAAAAGCTCCAGAACAGAGGCGTAGTGCAGTATGATGCACTGTGTAAAGTTTTTTTAGGGCTGACCTACATGCAGATCCATACACTCCACAGGCGTAATCTATTTTGGATCGAATTGCTGCACGGTAGATACGCAACAAGGCGTCACGCTCCGCTCCCCAAGAAGTGTTAGTTAATACCTTTAGGATATGTAGGTCCTTTTCAGATTTGTTGCGGATATAGGAGATTTGGTTAGCAAAGGTCAATTTTCTGTCAAAATATACCCCTAAAAACTTAGCGGAGTCACGTATTTCTATTTTTGAGCTGCCCACATAGAGCTCAGGATCAGGATGGATCCCTCGTAAACGACAGAAGTGCGTACTGACAGTCTTTTCCGCAGAAATGTTAAATCCATTTGTGGTACACCATTTTAGGATGCGATTGATGGTGTTCTGGAGCTGACGCTCAATGTAACGCATGTCCTTTCCCTGACAAGAAATTTGAAGGTCATCGACATATAGGCTTCCGTGAACAGATGGAGGTAATTGATTGAGTATATTATTGATTTTTATTGAAAAGAGGGTAACACTTAAGACAGAGCCCTGAGGGACGCCCTCTTCTTGAACGAAACTATTTGATTGAATGCCGTTTATTTGTACTCTGAAATTTCGAAGTGAAAGGAAGTTCTGGATAAATATTGGAAGGTTGCCACGGAAGCCTAGATTGTGGAGATCCCGGAGAATACCATATCTCCAGGTCTTGTCGTATGCCTTTTCTATGTGAAAGAAAATGCGACTGCTTTTGCTTTTTTAAAAATGATAAGTTTTTCAGCTGTGGGATACCGGCGGAAGGTACCCCAGGCTTTCTGCTGCTGCTTTTTGGCTAGGGTGCATGCAGCGTTCCACCACGGTTTTTTATTTCTGCGCCAGCTTGTGCCCGATTTCGGTATACTATTATCTGCTGCCTTAATGATAGTGGACGTGACTTTATTAACGACCTCATCAATAGTGCCTTCTATGATATTTTGGGATATTGTTGATAGTGAAGTAAAGGTCTGCCAATCTGCCTTGTCGTGAATGTATCTGGGTATTGTTGAAGTTTGGTTTGGATTAGGATACAAAGGAGAGAGAATGATCGGAAAGTGGTCACTATTATGTAGATCACCAGAAGCAGAGAAATTATACAGTGGGAGGATTGGAGGAGAACAGATAGCAAGGTCTATTGCATGAAATGATTTTGTGGGAAGATGGAAGTAAGTACTGTCACCATTATTCATAACACACAGTGAAAAGTCGGTTAGGATTTGTTCTATTTGTTGGCCTCTATTGTTGGTGTCTTTGCTGCCCCACAGGGGACTGTGGGCATTCATGTCCCCTAGGAGTATGAAAGGGGGAGGAAGTTGCTGGACAAGGTTATTGAGCAAAGATCGACTGATTGTTTCATTAGGAGGAAGATATATACTGCAGATTGTAGTGAGATGTTTAAGATGGATTCTAATAGCGACAGCCTGTAAAGGTGTGTTGAGATTGAGAGTACAATAGGGATAGTGATTATTTATTAGGAGGGCAACTCCGCCGGAGGCCCTTTCCCCTAGCACATAATCCTTTCTAAGGACAGTATAATTGTGGAATTGAGTGTGCTTATTGGGTTTGAGGTATGTCTCCTGAAGGGCGAGACAGGCGGGATTGTGATTGTAAATAAGTGTTTTGAGGTCGTCGTTTTTGTTCTGAAAACCGTGGCAGTTCCATGACAGCAACAATGCCATAACTATGTTACGTTAGGGGCATTGTTCGTTGTCGTGGTAATCCCTTTAGGGTTATTAGGTGGCTCAATGTCTTCATGTTCCATCGATTCTTCATCCGATATTTCTGATTCCGAGGGTGATAATTTTAAAATTGAGTCATCTATATGTGGTTGAGGAGGTATTTTCCTTGTGCTGAAACGGTTGTGTTTTAATTTGTAGGTTGCTGCTTTACTGATTGTTGGTCTGACTTGAGTAGAGCTATTGCTGTGAGATTTTTTCTTAGTTTTCTCTGGTGCAGTGGCGGAACTGTTTTGTTTATGGACTGATCGTTTACTTGTTGATGTCTTGGAAGAGGAAGGATGAATGACAGGGTCAGTCTGAGTGGCTATTGATTTAGTAGGTTTTGTTGCGGCTGCATAGGACAGACCAGGTTTAGGGGTACGGCTTTCTATTATTTTACGGGCTTCTGGATAGGAGAGTCTTTGAGTGGCACGCAGGGACTGGATTTCTTTTTCGAAAGCCCATATTGGGCATGACTTAGAGTATGACGGATGTTCCTGTGCACAGTTTATACATTTTGCAGCTGCAGAGCAGGTTTCACTGTCATGGCCGGAGGCACCGCAGCGGGCGCAGGCCGGTGACCCACGACAGGAGGTTTTAGTATGGCCGAACTTTTGACACTGGAAGCAGCGAATGGGATTCGGTATATATGGTCTAACAGGACATAATAGATAGCCGGCTTTGATATGGGATGGAATTGTGGGAGACTGGAAAGTTAAAATAATATGTTTCTTGGGGATTAGTTGATTATTGCGTTGGATAGTGATTCGACGCACAGCACATACTTTTTCATCACTTAGGTTTTCTAATAGTTCAGCTTCAGAGCAGTGCAAAAGTTCAGGTTCAGATACGACTCCACGTGAGATGTTTAAGGATGTATGGGGTGTTACTGTGACAGGTTTTAGGCCAAAGTTTTTAATCCTCATTATTTTGGATGCTTGTCTATTGCTTGATACTTCAACTAACAGGTCTCCAGATCTTAATTTTTTAACTTTTTTGACTTCTCCTACATTGTCAGTGATACATTTGTGTATTAAGAATGGTGATGTTTCAGCAAAGTTACCTTCAACATAGTGGATGATGAAGAATCGAGCATTCATATTTTGAAATTGTGCATCAGTATTTTCAGTGGGAGTAGACTGCGGAGCATTGACGTGAGACAAAGAATTTTGTAAAGCCATGTTGGGGAAATTGAGGTTCGGACCCGACCGCACCACCCACCACGGAGCCCAACAAGGGGGTGTGCAATTGCACACCAGTGCTAGTCGGGTCTACACGTGCACAGTACATCCCTTAGGCAGCATCCACCCTTAACGACGTGCCCTGTAGATGTCCGATTGCTTTATCCCTAGCAGTTGATAAAAATCAGTACCACCAGCCGATTGATATACAGGGGAACGCTGTATACCTCCCGTTTACCCGAAGCCGAGGCCAAAGCAATGTGTTGAGGTTTCTCCCGTGTCTATGGAAATTCCGTAATGATGATTTCCTTTACGGGAACACCCTTCAATTACCAGGATCCCCTTTTCCGGGGACACGGGTCTCCACGCACGGCAAACACGTGGGTAGTTTTCCGCCAATAGAAGCTGACAGCACAGGGCGACCGCAGCTTCTAAAGGGGGGCCCTCACCTCCATAGAGGAAACTACGCTGAGGGGGAAAAGGAAAGAGATAGCTAAGAGGAGAGGAGGGTAGAACAGAGGAAAGCGAAAGATCGCTGGGGCCCCGGGGTTGCGACACCCGTAAAAACCTAAAGTAGGTTTTCCCCCTGAGGGGTCCTACGGATCCGGAGTCCAAAGGGAGGGGTACATGAAGGGCGATGATTGTAAAATCTGTCCAGATGGGTATCCATAAAAGAGGCCTTTAAAGGATGTGAGGAATGAGAGAGTATGCGAAAGTATGTATTCAATGACAGCTTTTGATGAGTGAGGGTGAGAGGTGGCTCGTGACAGGTGATGTAAAGACTATTTACAGGTTATGTTCTAAATGCTCCAGAGCAAATGCGTAGTGCTGAATGATGCACGGTGTCCAGTTTTTTTAAAACTGACTTGCAAGCAGACCCGTAAGAGCAACAGGCATAGTCTATTTTAGACCGTATCATGGCACGGTATATCCGTAGCATGGTGTCACGCTCTGCCCCCCATCTGGTCTTAGAAAGTACCTTTAAAATATTTATAGTTTTCTCGCATTTGTTTGGAATATGAGAGACGTGTTTCTTGAAGGTCAGCTTTTTGTCAAAGTACATGCCTAAGAATTTACTATGCTCTTCTACAGCAATTGTTGTACCATCTAAATGAAGTTCTGGATCTGGATGGATACCCCGCTTTCGGCAGAAGTGAATGCAAGTAGTTTTTTCTTCCGAGATACTGAAGCCGTTTATACTGCACCATTTTTGGATACGGTTTACAGTAGTTTGAAGCTTTCGCTCTAAGTAACGCATGTCTTGCCCCTGACAGGAGATCTGAAGGTCATCTACATATAAGCTACCTTGCACAGTCGGAGGGAGTTGATTAAGTATGTCGTTTATTTTTATGGAGAAGAGGGTGACACTAAGAACAGAGCCCTGGGGTACGCCCTCTTCTTGCACATAATTGTCTGATTGAATATCATTGAAGCGTACCTTAAAGTTTCGTAGCGAGAGAAAATTCTTGATAAAGATAGGTAGGTTACCCCGGAAGCCCAGATTGTGTAGGTCACGCAGTATACCGTATCTCCATGTGCGGTTGGTTGGTTGGGGTTTAATGGTACAAGGTCCAGAAAGGACAAACTGCGCCAGACTATGTGTATATATAGTAAAACAAAGTTTTCAAGTAAAAACGTGTTGCGTAAAACATGTAAAGCTAAAATCTTTGAGGTCTAAAATCAGTAAAAGCGAACTGTAGAGAGGTTAAAAGGAGGTAAAATGGACAAGGTAAAAAGGACGTCTGGATGGGGGCTCCCATCCAGATACCAGTCAGAGAAAAGTGTACACTTTACACTGAGTAAAGAATATTGATACGTCGAAGAAATGCAAACAAGTTACGGTGCGGGGTTTCACCCAATATATCGTCAAGTTTAGGATGAGAACAGTTAAAAAATATTGTGTAAAAATTATTAAAAGCGGTGCATGAAGTTAAAACATGACTAATGGTAAGGTTCGTATGGCAATGGTGGCACTCCGGGGCAGATTCACCTAGGAGTAGGTGCTTATGTGTAAGCCTCGTATGACCAATGCGGAGGCGTGTCAAGACGACATCCAGTCTGCGGTAGGGGTGAGAAGGCCAATGCGTGAGAGCTGGGCGTATAGAATGAAGTTTGTTCCCAGTTTCACTGTCCCATTTATCGATCCAGATACCATCTATAATGCTAGAGATGCTACACTTAATGTCGTTATAGGATAGGTTGCCGCTGTACGGGAGGGTCGCGAGCTTGGCAAGTGTGTCTGCTTTCTCGTTGCCAGCGATCCCAATATGACTGGGTACCCAGCAGAGGAGAATACTGTACCCACGATTTATAAGCTGTTTGTACAGACGTAATACTTTAATGATATAGTTGTGGGTAAGGGAGTCAGATTTCAGATTTTCCAGAACACTGAGGGAGTCAGAATAGATTATATAATTCTTTGTGTTTTTTCTGGAGATGTATAGAAGGCTTTCATAAATGGCCAGTAATTCGGCTGTAAAGACAGAGCAAAACGGAGGGAGAGTGTAGCTGCAAGAATAATTATTATTCACGAAGGCAAAGCCAACGTGATTACTGGTTTTAGATCCATCTGTGTAGAGGTCTTCATAACTTTCATATTTATTTCTATGATCTAAGAACAACTGTTGGTATATTTTGGGGTCAGTATCCTGTTTGATGAAGCCTTCATAGGGCTGAAGGTATGGGATTTGCATTTCGGTCCAGGGTGGGATTTCATTAGGAGAACAAGAAGAGACTATGGCATCCTGCAACTGGGTACCGACTAGGCTCCTACGGATCCGGAGTCCAAAGGGAGGGGTACATGAAGGGCGATGATTGTAAAATCTGTCCAGATGGGTATCTATAAAAGAGTCCTTTAAAGGATGTGAGGAATGAGAGAGTATGCGAAAGTATGTATTCAATGACAGCTTTTGATGAGTGAGGGTGAGAGGTGGCTCGTGACAGGTGATGTAAAGACTATTTACAGGTGATTTTCTAAATGCTCCAGAGCAAATGCGTAGTGCTGAATGATGCACGGTGTCCAGTTTTTTTAAAACTGACTTGTAAGCAGATCCGTAAGAGCAACAGGCATAGTCTATTTTAGACCGTATCATGGCACGGTATATCCGTAGCATGGTGTCTCGGTCTGCCCCCCATCTGGTATTAGAAAGTACCTTTAAAATATTCATTGTTTTCTCGCATTTGTTTCGAATATGAGAGACGTGTTTCTTGAAGGTCAGCTTTTTGTCAAAGTACATGCCTAAGAATTTACTATGCTCTTCTACAGCAATTGTTGTACCATCTAAATGAAGTTCTGGATCTGGATGGATACCCCGCTTTCGGCAGAAGTGAATGCAAGTAGTTTTTTCTCCCGAGATACTGAAGCCGTTTATGCTGCACCATTTTTGGATACGGTTTACAGTAGTTTGAAGCTGTTGCTCTATGTAACGCATGTCTTGCCCCTGACAGGAGATCTGAACGTCATCTACATATAAGCTACCTTGCACAGTCGGAGGGAGTTGATTAAGTATGTCGTTTATTTTTATGGAGAAGAGGGTGACACTAAGAACAGAGCCCTGGGGTACGCCCTCTTCTTGCACATAATTGTCTGATTGAATATCATTGATGCGTACCTTAAAGTTTCGTAGCGAGAGAAAATTCTTGATAAAGATAGGTAGGTTACCCCGGAAGCCCAGATTATGTAGGTCACGCAGTATACCGTATCTCCATGTGCGATCGTATGCTTTTTCTATATCAAAAAATATAGAGACGAGATGGTTCCTTCTCAAGAAAGCGTTACGTATTTGAGTCTCTAAAATCAAAATGTTGTCAATGGTGGATCTGCCTTTTCGAAATCCACTTTGAAAAGGGTGTATATGGCCCTTGGTTTCGAGAACGTGAACTAGGCGAGCATTTATCATACGCTCCATGATTTTGCATAAGCAACTTGTGAGGGCTATGGGACGATAATTATTTGGGTTGGTGTTGTCTTTGCCAGGTTTGGGGAAGGGAATGACTATTGCATTTCTCCAAGAAGATGGAAAGGTGTGCTCATTCCAAATTTTGTTATAGAGTTGCAGAAGGGTTAGTAATGAATCCTGGGAAAGATGTTTTAGCATTTCTGTGGTGATGCCATCAGGACCAGGTGAAGTATTAGGTGATTGTTTTAAGCTTCTCTTTAATTCGTGGATAGTGAAGGCGCTATTGTAAGAGAGATGTACGGAGGTTCTAAAGTTTAATACTTGCCGTTCGGATTGTTGTTTATAAGGTAAAAAGGAATTTGGATAAGAGGTACTGCAGGAAGTATAAGCAAGTGTTTCACCTATGGTGTTTGCAATATTTTTAGGTTCTGAAATAATGCTGTTGTTGACAGAGAGACAGGATATTGAGTGGTTATTGTAGATTCCCATGATTCTTTTAGTTTTGTCCCATAGCTCCTTGCTAGATGTCGACGTGGAAATACTGGAGACGTACTGAATCCAGGATTCTCTTTGAGCTTGTCTCCTTATCCTACGTGCATATGCTTTTGATTTTTTAAATTTGAGAAGATTATCAGTGGTGGGGTAGCGACGAAAAGTTCCCCACGTTCTCTGCTGCTGCTTTTTTGCTAAGGCGCATGCCTCATTCCACCACGGTTTTTTATTTCTACGACAATGTGTGCCCGATTTTGGTATGCTGTGATCTGCTGCATTAAGGATGGTAGAGGTAACCTTGTTGACGACCTCGTCAATGGTTCCTTCAATCATATTAGGTAATATTGTCGACAGGGAAGTGAAATTTTGCCAGTCTGCCTTATTATGGATGTATTTTGGTAGAGAAGAGTTAGGTTTGGGGTTTTGGTACAGAGGTGAGAGAAGAATCGGAAAATGATCGCTATTATGTAGATTACCGGAAACAGAGAAATTGTACATTGGAAGGATCGAGGGTGAACAGATGGCAAGGTCTATGGCATGAAAGGATTTAGTTGGGTAGTGGAAGTATGTATTGTCACCATTGTTCATGATGCATAGGCAAAAATCTGTCAGTATTTGTTCTATTTGCTCACCTCTGTTATTTGTGTCTTTGCTGCCCCATAATGGGCTATGTGCATTCATATCACCAAGGAGTATGAATGGAGGAGGAAGTTGTTGAATAAGGTTACTAATGGATCTTTGATTGAAAGTTTCATTAGGAGGGAGGTAGATACTGCAGACTGTCGTGAGCTGTTTAAGGTGAATACGAGCGGCAACTGCTTGGAGATTTGTGCTAAGATTTATGGTTATATGAGGATATCTATTGTTTATTATTAGGGCAACACCACCAGAGGCCCTGTCATTGAAATCATAGTCTTTTCGAAGTATCTTGTAGTTGCGAATAGTAGTATGTCTAGTGGTTTTTAGAAAGGTTTCTTGTAGGGCTATGCAGGCGGGATTATGGTCATAAATCAGTGGTTTAAGATCATCGTTTTTATTTAAAAAACCGTGGCAGTTCCAGGACAGCAGCAGAGCCATTATCAAGTTGTGTTAGGGATAATGGATAACTTCTTATTAATCCCCGAAGGTTGAGGTGGGGTACTAGGGATGAGATCATCATCCATTGCACTGTCTGTAATGTCAGAGTCCGATGGAGACAAGCGGAGGATAGTATCATCAATTGGCCGTTGTGGTGGGATGTTTTTCGTTCTGGATTTGTTATATTTGGACCTGTAAGCTGAGGATTTTTTGATTTGTGGCCGGCCTGCAGATGCACTTTTCTTTGTTGTGTTTTTGTGGTTTAGTATGTTAGAGTGATTCTTATTAGAAACAGGTTTAGCTATTGGAGTTGATGTAAAAGAAGAAACAGGTATTGGTTTCGGTGGATCGGTTTGAATTGGTACGGATTTTGTTGATTTTGTCACTGCGGCATAAGACAGACCAGGTTTAGGGGTACGGCTTTCAACTATTTTACGGGCTTCAGGATAAGAGAGTTTTTGAGAGGCCCGCAGTGATTGAATTTCTTTTTCAAATGCCCATTTCGGGCATGACTTTGAATACGGTGGATGTTCCTGCTTGCAGTTTACACATTTTGCAACTGCAGAGCAGGTGGCACTGTCGTGGTCAGAGGCACCACAACGGGCGCAGGCCGGTGATCCACGACAGGAGGTTTTAGTATGACCGAACTTTTGACACTGGAAGCAACGGATAGGATTTGGTATGTATGGTCTAACAGGACATAATAGATAGCCGACTTTAATATGGGATGGAATAGTGGGAGACTGAAAGGTTAAGACAAAGTGTTTTGTATTAATAATTTTTCTATTGCGACGAATAGTGATTCGACGGACAGCGCACACGCTGTCCTCACTCAGGTTTTCTAATAGTTCTGCTTCAGAGCAGTGTACAAGGTCGGGTTCTGATATAACTCCTCTTGATGTGTTTAGGGATGTATGAGGGGACACTGTAACAGATTTTGGCCCAAAGTTCGTTATTTTCTTGATTTGTGACGCTTGTCTATTGTTGGACACTTCTACTAGAAGGTCTCCAGATCTTAGTTTTTTTACTTTTTTTACTTCACCTACATTGGCTGCAATGCATTTGTGTATAAGGAATGGCGATGTTTCGTTAAAGCCTCCTTCAATAGAGTGTATAATGAAGAATCGAGCATTAGTGTTTGAAATTTGAGGATCCGTGTTATCATTGGTAGTAGGTAGCGGAACGTTGACGAGAGATGAAGAATTTTTCATATCCATGTTGGAGGAATTGAGATTCGGACCCGACCGCACCACCCACCACGGAGCCCAACGAGGGGGTGTGCAATTGCACACCAGTGCTAGTCGGGTCTATACGCGCACAGTGCATCCCTTAGGCAGCATCCACCCTTAACGACGTGCCCAGTAGATGACCGATTGCTTGATCAATAGCAGTTGATCGAAATCAGTACCACCAGCCGATTGATACACAGGGGAACGCTGTGTACCTCCCGTTAACCCGAAGCCGAGGCCAAAGCAATGTGTTGGAGAAGACCCCTCAATTACCAGGATCCCCATTTCCGGGGACACGGGTCTCCACGCACGGCAAAAACGTGGGCAGTTTTCCGCCAATAGGAGCTGATGGCACAGAGTGGCCACAGCTTCTGAAGGGGGGCCCTCACTTCCTGAGAAGAAACCACACCGAGGGAGAAGTGAAAGGAAACAGCAGAAGCAGAGAGGAGGGTAGAAAGTAGAGGAGCGAAAGATCGCTGGGGCTCCGGGATTGCGACACCCGTGAAAACCTAAAGAAGGTCTTTCCCCTGAGGGGCCCAGCTGGAAGTATCCGAGGAACTTGGAATCGCCCAGAGTGTCATCTACAGGCTTTGGCAACGATTCCAAGATGATGGTAATGTGAGTAGACGTTACAGCACAGGTCGCCCCCGAGTTACAACGCCGAATGAGGACCGCTATTTGGCAGTTACTGCCAAAAGAAACAGATGGAGTACAGCATCAGACCTCTCTCGTCAGCTCTCTTCAGCTACTGGTACGACAGTTTCAAGGCAGACCGTGTACAGACGCTTAGGGCACATTGGTCTATATGCTCGTAGGCCTGTCAGATGTGTTCCACTTACCGCAACTCACTGTCACCTGCGATTAACCTGGAGTAGAGAGCATGCATTGTGGACACCGCAACAGTGGTCTTGTGTGATGTTTTCCGACGGTTCCAGGTTTAGTTTGGAGTCTGATTCTCGCCGGACATTCATCTGGAGAGCCCCAGGTACCCGTTACCACCAAGAGAACACCATTGAAAGACACCGTTACGGTGGTGTAGAATGGCTCGTTTGGGGAGGAATTATTCTTGGTTCCAGAACTCACTTGCATGTTCAGAGTGTAACGATGACAGGCCACATCTATCGGGATGTCATTCTGGAAAAACATGTACGTTTGTTTCGGGGCGCCATGGGTGCTGAATTTGTGTTTATGGATGACAACGCCCGTCCTCACCGTGCAAACATTGTAGACGAATGCCTTCAATCGGAGGATATCACCCGTATGCATTGGCCAGCATACTCACCGGACTTGAATCCAATAGAGCATGTGTGGGATATGCTTGGCCGACGAATTGCAGCCCGTCAACCCCCTCCCACCCGTCTACCGGAACTTCGGAGTGCTTTGCTTGATGAGTGGAGTAATATTCTCCAAGATCAGATTGATCATTATATACTCAGCATGCCTAGGCGTTGTCAGGCCTGTATTGCATCGTCCGGGAGACATACTCCATGTTATACTGTATTTTGTAAATAGGTTCTTTTTTGAAATTTGGTCAAGGGAGTAAAACTTGCAATTTTTATTAATTATGTCAAACATATAGCATCTTTTTTGCTTTTTACTTTTTGTTTAATAAATAGACTTTACAAATAAGTAAAATTTGTTTTGCTTCTTTCTCTTTCTTTGCCTGAACTTCATTATCCTTAATTTATGGACATGAGTGTATACTAAAGAAATCTAAGTGCGTCTTTCTGTCTCTACCATCATCTTTATTATGGAGATAATAGCGAGAAGTACGGCTTCGGTTAATGTTTAACGGCACAAGACCCAAAACTTTGGAGACAGGCTGGATTTTGAGAAGAGAATTTCGAAGCTATGTTAAGAAAGAAGTGTTCGGACCCGGCCGCAGCACCCTCCACTTAGCCCAACAAGGGGATGCCTATATTTGCACAAATCCTCTCCGGGTCTACCCCTTCCGCATGATTTTTTCAGTAAAAATACACAAACCTAGTTTAAATAGCACATTAAAATATATTTATAAGTCATAGGATTGATAAATTGATCTGTAAAGTGTTTATTCTTATGTGCATCATAGGTGATCCCAATGAAGTTCAAATAGAAGTAGTTAAATGTGAGGATATGGAGAAATTGATGAACTGACGACATACCCTGCAATGCATGTCAAAGTTTTAAAATATGGAAGAGTTTTAAATAGAAACACGCAAGCGAAGAAATTGAGACTAAGGTAAAAAGTTAGTATTTAGTGTTACCTGTATATATAGACATTTCTTGAAAATGAGGCAGCAAACTGTATAATGATACTTAAACCTCAATAAATACAAGTATCTATACTAATGAAATCTAAGTGCGTCTTTCTGTCTGGACCATCATCTTTATTATGGAGATATTAGCGAGAAGTTCGGCTTCGGTTAATGTTTAATGGCACAAGACACAAAACGTTGGAGAAGGCTGGATTGGGAGAAGAGAATTTCGAAGCTATGTTAAGAAAGAAGTGTTCGGACCCGGCCAGACCACCCTCCACTTAGCCCAACAAGGGGATTCCTATATTTGTACCAATCCTTGCCGTGTCCATACGCCGTACACCTTCCGGAGGTTTTTTCAGTAAAAATACACAAACCTAGATTTGATAGCACATTAAAATATGTTTATATGTCATAGGATTGATAAATTGATCCGTAAAGTATTTATTCTTATATGGATCATAGGTGATCCCAATGAAGTTCAGTTAGAAGAAGTTAAATGTCAGGATATGGAGAAATTCATGAACTGACGACATACCCTGCAATGCATGTCAAAGTTTAAAAATATGTAAGAGTTTTAAATAGAAACACGCAAGCGAAGAAATTGAGACTAAGGTAAAACGTTAGTATTTAGTGTTACCTGTATATATAGACATTTCTTGAAAATAAGGCAGCAAACTGTATAATGATACTTAAAAGTCAATAAATAGATGTATCTAATGAAATCTAAGAGCGTATTTCTCTCTGTACCATCGTCTTTATTATGGAGATAATAGCGAGAATTTCGGCTTCGGTTAATGTTTAATATCACAAGACCCAAAACATTGGAGACAGGCTGGATTTTGAGAAGAGAATTTCGAAGCCATGTTAAGAATGAAGTGTTCGGACACGGCCGCACCACCCTCCACTTAGCCCAACAAGGGGATGCCTATATTTGCACAAATCCTTGCCGGGTCTACCCCTTCCGGATGATTTTTTCAGTAAAAATACACAAACCTAGTTTTGTTAGCACATTAAAATATGTTTATATGTCATAGGATTGATAAATTGATCTGTAAAGTATTTATTCCTATGTGCATATAAGGTGATCCCAATGAAGTTGAGTTAAAAGAAGTTAAATGTGAGGATATGGAGAAATTTATGAACTAACGACATACCCTGCAATGCATGTCAATGTTTAAAAATATGGAAGAGTTTTAAATAGAAACACGCAAGCGAAGAAATTGAGACTACGGTAAAACGTTAGTATTTGGTGTTACCTGTATATATAGACATTTCTTGAAAATAATGCAGCAAACTGTATAATGATACTTAAACCTCAATAAGTATAAGTATCTATACTAATGAAATCTAAGTGCGTCTTTCTGTCTGTACCATCATCTTTATTATGGAGATATTAGCGAGAAGTTCGGCTTCGGTTAATGTTTAATGGCACAAGACACAAAACGTTGGAGAAGGCTGGATTGGGAGAAGAGAATTTCGAAGCTATGTTAAGAAAGAAGTGTTCGGACCCGCCCACACCACCCTCCACTTAGCCGAACAAGGGGATTCCTATATTTGCACAAATCCTCTCCGTGTCTACCCCTTCCGGATGATTTTTTCAGTAAAAATACACAAACCTAGTTTAAATAGCACATTAAAATATATTTATAAGTCATAGGATTGATAAATTGATCTGTAAAGTGTTTATTCTTATGTGCATCATAGGTGATCCCAATGATGTTAAGTTAGAAGAAGTTAAATGTGAGGATATGGAGAAATTGATGAACTGACGACATACACTGCAATGCATGTGAAAGTTAACAAAAATGGAAGATTAAAAGTTTTAAGAATTAAAGACGGAAGCGAAGAAATTAAGACTAAGGTAAAAGGTTAGTATTTAGTGTTACTTGTATATATAGACATTTCTTGAAAATAAGGCAGCAAACTGTATAATGATACTTAAACCTCAATAAATAGAAGTATCTAATGAAATCTAAGAGCGTATTTCTCTCTGTACCATCGTCTTTATTATGGAGATAATAGCAAGAATTTCGGCTTTGGTTAATGTTTAATAGCACAAGACCCAAAACTTAGGAGACAGGCTGGATTTTGTGAAGAGAATTTCGAAGCCATGTTTAACTTCTTAGCCCAACAAGGGGATGCCTATATTTGCACAAATCCTTGCCGGGTCTACCACTTCCGGATGATTTTTTCAGTAAAAATACACAAACATAGTTTAAATAGCACATTAAAATATATTTGTATGGCATAGGACTGATAAATTGATCTGTAAAGTATTTATTCTTATGTGCATATTAGGTAATCCCAATGAAGTTGAGTTAGAAGAAGTTAAATGTGAGGTTGGTTGGTTGGTTGGTTAGTTGGTTTTTAGTGGCACAAGGTCCAGAAAGGACATACTGCGCCAGACAAAAGGTTAGAGCCATATAATTAGGTAGTCAGGTAAATGGTACCATAAGAACTTAGTAAAAGCTAAACTGTAGAGGCTAAAAACGGGAAAAGTAAAAACCAAAAGGTGTTGTTCAAAGTAGGTAAAAAGTGGAAAATAGACATCTGGATGGGGCTCCCATCCAGATGCCAGTCAGACAGAGTTGGGCACTTCACACAGAATGAAAAATATTGGTCCGTCTAAGAAAGGCGAACAGATTCCGATGTGGGGTTTCACCGAAAATTTCGTCAAGTTTGGTGTGACAACTGTTAAAAAGTATTTGGTAAAAATTATTAAAAGCAGTGCACGAGGTTAAAAGATGACGAATGGTGAGGTGAGTATGACACTGAGGACATTCCGGAGCAGGATCGCCTAGGAGTAGGTGCATATGAGTGAGCCGTGTATGACCAATGCGGAGCCGTGTTAAGATGACATCTAGTCTGCGATAGGGATGAGACGATGTGTGAGACCCATGTGTGAGAGCTGGGTGGACAGAATGCAGTTTGTTTCCCGTTTCATTGTCCCAATTACTAACCCATATGCCTTTTACTATGCTGGAGATGCTAGACTTTATGTCACCGTAGGATAGATTGCCGTTGTACGGGAGGGTCGCATTCTTGGCTAGTGTGTCCGCTTTCTCGTTTCCACAGATGCCGATGTGGCTGGGTACCCAACAGAGGAGGACCCTGTATCCCCGATTTACAAGTTGTTTGTACTTATGTAAAGCTTTGTGTATATAGCTATAATGTAGGGAGCCAGATTTTAAGTTTTCCAGTACACTGAGGGAGTCTGAGTATATTATGAAGTTCTTTGCATTTTGCCTCGAGATGTACAGAAGGCTTTCGTAAATTGCCAGTAATTCAGCTGTAAAGACTGAGCAAAATTGAGGAAGGGTATAGCTGCATGTGTAATTTCTGCCTACGAAAGCAAAGCCAACATGATTTCCAGTTTTAGAACCATCTGTATATAATTCTCTATAGTTTTGATATTTGTTCCTGTGATCTAGGAACAACTTCTGATAAATTATGGGGTCAGTATTGGATTTTGAAAGGCCTTCAAATGGTTGGAGGTAGGAAACCTGCAACATACCCCAAGGTGGTATGTCATGAAAAGAGCAGGTAGACACATGAACATCCTCCAGTTGGGTACCAACAAGACTCCTACGAGTCCTTAGCCCGAAAGGAGGTGTACATATGGGACGGTTTGCATAAAGTCGGTCTAGATGAGTATCTGTAAAAGAATTCTTTAATGGATGAGAGGGATGAGAAAGAATACGAAAGTATGTATTTAATGATATCTCATGCCGGGTGAGGGTGAGAGATGGCTCGTGGCAAGTGACGTAAAGACTATGCACAGGTGAGGTCCTAAAAGCACCAGAGCAAATGCGTAGTGCAGTATGATGCACAGTGTCAAGTTTTTTTAATACTGATTTGCAAGCTGACCCGTACGCGACCCAGGCATAGTCCATTTTTGAACGTATGACTGCGCGGTAAATCCGCAAGAGAGAATCACGGTCAGCCCCCCAAGAGGTATTGGTTAAAATCTTTAAAATATTAAGCTTTTTCTCACATTTACTGCGAGGGTCAGAAATATGGTTAGCAAAAGTAAGTTTTTTGTCGAAAATTAGGCCTAAAAATTTAACAGAATCCCTGACAGCAACGTTATTATGACCCAGATAAAGTTCTGGGTCGGGGTGCATCCCGCGTTTCCGGCAAAAATGTATACAGACTGTTTTTTCCACAGACATGGTGAAGCCGTTTGTGTCACACCATTTGAGGATGCGGTTGATGGCATTTTGAAGCTGCCGTTCGATGAGACGCATGTCTTTTCCCTGGCAGGAGATTTGAAGGTCGTCTACATATAGGCTACCATAGACGGTGGGTGGCAATTGGTTAAGAATATTATTGATTTTTATAGAGAAGAGGGTGACGCTAAGGACGGAGCCCTGGGGAACACCCTCTTCTTGTGTGAAATTATCTGACAGAGTGCCGTTTACAAGTTTTTTATGAAAGTTGGTAGGTTGCCTCGAAAGCCTATATTATAGAGGTCTTGAAGGATGCCATATCTCCATGTTCGGTCATATGCCTTTTCGATGTCAAAGAACACCGATACTAAGTGATTCTTCCTAAGGAAGGCATTACGAATTTGCATCTCTAAATTTAAAATATTGTCAATAGTGGATCTGCCTTTGCGGAAACCACTCTGAAAGGGATGTATATGGTCCCCAGTTTCTAGAATGTAGACAAGGCGGGCATTAACCATTTTTTCTAGTAATTTACACAGACAGCTAGTAAGGGTTATGGGACGGTAGTTACTAGGGTTAGAGGTATCTTTCCCAGGTTTTGGGAAGGGAATAACTATTGCATTGCTCCAGGCAGAGGGGAAGGTTTGTTCGTTCCAGATTCTATTGTATAGTTGTAAGAGGTGAAGTAGAGAGTCATGGGATAAGTGTTTCAGCATTTCATAAGTTATACCATCAGGACCAGGAGAGGTGTTTGAAGACTCTCTTAAGTATTTGGTGAGTTCATTGAAGGTAAAATCACTATTATAAGAGAGGTGTGAGGAGGTTTTGAAATTTATTTTTTGCCGTTCAGATCTTTGTTTATATGAAAGAAAAGTGTTTGAGAAGGAGGTACTGCAAGAGATAGAGGCAAGAGTATGGCCGATAATATTTGCTATTTCTTTTGTATCCGATATTATATTGTTATTAACAGACAGACAGGATATTGAAGAGTTATTATAGGTTCCCATGGCTCTTTTAGTTTTTGTCCATAGCTCCTTACTAGAAGTTGAGGTTGTTATGCTGGAGACATATTGCATCCAGGATTGTCTTTGACTGTGCCGCCTTATTTTTCTTGCATAGGCTTTTGCTTTCTTAAAAACAAGGAGGTTTTCGGTGGTAGGGTACCGCCGAAAAATGCTCCAGGCTTTCTTCTGCTGCTTTTTTGCTATAGTGCAGGTTTCGTTCCACCACGGTTTTTTGTTTTTTCGTTGGGAGTTGCTACACTTTGGAATTGCTGCATCAGCAGCTTGAATTATAATACTGGTAATTTTTTTCACAACTTCGCCAATAGTGCCTTCAATGTCTTCAGATGATATAACAGACATCTTGGAGAAGGTTTCCCAATCTGCTTTACCGTGTATGTATCGGGGAATGGAAAAGTTACAGCTAGGGAATTGGTAAGTGGGTGAAAGAATTATCGGAAAATGATCACTATTATGTAGGTCACCAGAAACAGAGAAGTTGTACAGTGGCATAATGGAGGGGGAGCATATTGCTATATCTATGGCATGGAAGGATTTGGTTGGATAGTGGAAGTAAGTGTTGTCGCCATTATTCATAATGCATAAGGAAAAATCTGTGATTAGTTGTTCAATCTGTTGTCTTCTATTGTTAGTATCTTTACTGCCCCACAATGGACTATGGCCATTCATGTCCCCTAGGATTATGAAAGGGGGAGGAAGTTGCTGGACTAAGTTATTGAGCTGAGTTTGGGGAATTGTTTCGTTTGGTGGAAGATAAATATTGCAGATTGTAGTAAGGTATTTGAGGTGGATTCTAATGGCGACAGCTTGCATACTTGTACTGAGATTACGTATATGCTGAGGGTATTGATTATTTACTAAAAGGGCAACACCACCAGCAGCCCTTTCCCCGAGCTCATAGTCTTTTCTCAGGATGTTATAATTGTGAATGCGCGTTTGTTTATTAGTTTTGAGATATGTTTCCTGAAGGGCCAAACAAGCAGGGTTATGATCATAGATGATCGTTTTGAGGTCATCAATTTTATTTAAAAAACCGCGGCAGTTCCAAGAAAGCAGCAGGGCCATGATCAAGTGATGTTAGGGATGACTGAGAGCTTGCTTTTAGTCCCCGTAGGTGTAAGTGGGGTACTAGGAATATTATCGTCATCCATGATATTGTCTGAAATGTCAGAGTCCGAGGGATCCAAGTTTAATATTGCATCATCAATGGGTCGTTGTGGAAGGATGCGTTTAAGTCTGGCTTTATTATATTTTGACCTGCAAGTTGCACTTTTTTTAATTAATGGTTTATTCTGAGTGGAGGGATTGCTTTGGTGTATTTTCTTGGGTGTGCGTTTTTGAGGAGAAGTGAATGAAATATTTTGGGTAGAATGTGATTTTTTTGCATTTTGAATAGAAGTAGATGGAGAGACAGGTACGGATTTCGGTGGGTCGGTTTGGATAGCAATTGATTTGACAGTTTTTACTGCTGTAGCATAAGACTGACCAAGTTTAGGAGTGCGGGAGACTATTATTTTACGGGCTTCTGGGTAAGATAGTCCTTGTGTGGCGCGCAAGGACTGTATTTCTTTTTCATAGGTCCATTTTGGACAGGAACGGGAATAAGACGGATGATCTTGTTTGCAGTTAATACATTTGGGTGGCGCAGAGAATGTATCACTGTCGTGGCCAGATGTACCACAACGGGCACATACTGGGGAGCCACGACAGGAGGTTTTTGTGTGACCGAACTTTTGGCATTGAAAACAACGAGTTGGATTGGGTACGTATGGTCTAACACGACATGAAAGGTAGCCAGCTTTAATGTGCGACGGAAGTTTGGGAGTTTGGAATGTTAAAATGATATGTTTTGTTTCTAGAATTTGGTTATTGCGTTTTATGGTGATTCTGCGAACTGCACAGACATTTTGAGATTTTAGATTATCAAGAATTTCATCCTCAGAACAGTTTAACAGGTCAGGTTCGGATATGACGCCTCTTGATGAGTTGAGTGTGTTATGGGGTGACACAGTAACAGATTTTTGACCAATAGTTTTTAATTTCATGATGTTGGTTGCCTGTTTGCTATTAGTTACTTCTATTAAGATGTCTCCTGATCGTATTTTTTTAATTTTAGCAACTTCTCCGACATGATCAGTTATGCACTTATGAATTAGGAAAGGACATTAGCAATTATTGACTTGTGAATTAGAAATGGGGATGTTTGACTAAAGTTTCCTTCCTGACATTTGATAACAAAAAATTTTGCATTAATATCTCCCTGAGTAAGAGAGTTCGGAGCGTTGACGTTTGACAAAGAAAATGTCGTATCCATATTGGGGATTGGGAGTTTCGGACCCGACTGCACCACCCACCACGGAGCCCAACAAGGGGATGCACAAGCGTGCACCAGTGCTAGCCGGGTCTATACGCGCACAGTACATCCCTTAGGCAGCGTCCACCCTTAACGACGTGCCCAGTAGATGTCCGTTTGCTTGATCCCTAGCAGTTGACCGAAATCATCACCACCAGCCGGTTGATGCACAGGGGAACGCTGTGCACCTCCCGTTTACCCGAAGCCGAGGCCAAAGCAATGTGTTGGAGAAAATCCCCTCAATTACCAGGATCCCCATTTCCGGGGACACGGGTCTCCACGCACGGCAAACACGTGGGTAGTTTTCCGCCAATAGAAGCTGACGGGACAGGGCGACCGCAGCTTCTAAAGGGGGGCCCTCACCTCCACAGAGGAAACTACACTGAGGGGGAAAAGGAAGGAGATAGCTAAGGGAAGAGGAGGGTAGAACAAAGATAAGGGAAAGATCGCTGGGGCCCCGGGATTGCGACACCCTTAAAACCTAAAGTAGGCTATATCCCTGAGGGGTTAAATGTGAGGATATGGAGAAATTGATGAACTGACAACATACACTGCAATGCATGTCAAAGTTTAAAAATATGGAAGAGTTTTAAATAGAAACACGCAAACGAAGAAATTGAGACTAAGGTAAAACGTTAGTATTTGGTGTTACCTGTATATATGGACATTTCTTGAAAATAAGGCAGCAAACTATATAATGATACTTAAATCTCAATTAATAGAAGTATCTAATGAAATCTAAGTGCGTATTTCTCTCTGTACCATCGTCTTTATTATGGAGATTATAGCGAGAATTTCGGCTTCGGTTAATGTTTAATAGCACAAGACCCAAAACTTTGGAGACAGGCTGGATTTTGAGTAGAGAATTTCGAAGATATGTTAAGAAAGAAGTGTTCGGACCCAAGCACACCACCCTCCACTTAGCCGAACAAGAGGATTCCTATATTTGCACCAATCCTTGCCGCTTCCATACGCCGTACCGCTTCCGGAGGTTTTTTTCAGTAAAAATACACAAACTTAGTTTAAATAGCACATTAAAATATGTTTATGTGTCATAGGATTGATAAATTGATCTGTAAAGTATTTATTCCTATGTGCATATAAGGTGATCCCAATGAAGTTGAGTTAGAAGAAGTTAAATGTGAGGATATGGAGAAATTGATGAACTGATGACATACCCTGCAATGCATGTCAAAGTTTAAAAATATGGAAGAGTTTTAAATAGAAACACGCAAGCGAAGAAATTGAGACTAAGGTAAAACGTTAGTATTTAGTGTTACCTGTATATATAGACATTTCTTGAAAGTAAGGCAGCGAACTGTGATACTTAAACCTCAATAAATACAAGTATCTATACCAATGAAATCTAAGTGAGTCTTTCTGTCAGTACCATCATCTTTATTATGGAGATAATAGCGAGAAGTTCTTCTTCGGTTAATGTTTAATGATAAGACCCAAAACGTTGGAGACAGTCTGGATTTGGAGAAGAGAATTTCAAAGCTATGTTAAGAAAGAAGTGTTCGGACCCGGCCAGACCACCCTCCACTTAGCCGAACAAGGGGATTCCTATATTTGCACCAATCCTTGCCGCTTCCATACGCCGTACCCCTTCCAGAGGATTTTTTCAGTAAAAATACACAAACCTAGTTTTGATAGCACATTAAAATATGTTAATATGTCATAGGATTGATAAATTCATGTGTAAAGTATTTATTCTTTTGTGCATCATAGGTGATCCCAATGAAGTTCAAATAGAAGAAGTTAAATATGAGGATATGGAGAAATTGATGAACTGACGACATACACTCCAATGCATGTCAAAGTAAACAAAAATGGAAGAGTAAAAGTTTTAAGAATTAAAGACGGAAGCGAAGAAATTAAGACTAAGGAAAAATTTTAGTATTTGGTGTTACCTGTATATATAGACATTTCTTGAAAATAAGGCAGCAAACTGTATAATGATACTTAAACATCAATAAATACAAGTATCTATACTAATGAAATCTAAGTGCGTCTTTCTGTCTGTACCATCATATTTATTATGGAGATAATAGCGAATAGTTCTTCTTCGGTTAATGTTTAATAAGACCCAAAACGTTTGAGACAGGCTGGATTTGGAGAAGAGAATTTCGAAGCTATGTTAAGAAAGAAGTTTTCGGACCCGGCCAGACCACCCTCCACTTAGCCCAACAAGGGGATTCCTATATTTGCACCAATCCTTGCCGGGTCCATACGCCGTACCCCTTCCGGAGGTTTTTTCAGTAAAAATACACAAACCTAGATTTGATAGCACATTAAAATATGTTTATATGTCATAGGATTGATAAATTGATCCGTAAAGTATTTATTCTTATATGCATCATAGGTGATCCCAATGAAGTTCAGTTAGAAGAAGTTAAATGTGAGGATA
>JAWZYV010017893.1:0-31675 GCA_038373885.1 Cheiracanthium punctorium
AGTTTCGAAAATGACACAGTGATGCCTTCACTTAATATTAGAAAAACCACCATGTCAAAAAACTCAAAATACAAATTTTCATCTAATAGTTTTTGAGTTTAAATCTCTGAAAAATTAACTCTCTAATGCTAAAAAGAAATGTTAAACTTTAAGCGTTAAGTCTTAAAATAAATGCATTTAATCATATTCACAATAGAGTCTGGATAGTTCGAGTCTCGATTGTTCTAGTTTTCCATATATCTCAGTTAGTGAAAAAATCAGTTTAGCTCCCAAATAATGACCAACACATATGAAACAGGCAATTTTTTTTTAATTGCAGGACGAAAATTCAAATACTTGGTGCACCCGGAAGCCCTATCAGAAATCTCTCTCCCAAAGAAAGTGGGTGTATTTTTTCTGTAGATGTTCTCATAGAGACATTTCTGTGCAGTATTGACACGCTGCTTTGGCAATGGTGCGATACTGCTGTTCGGAAACGAGTCAACGTGTCAATACAAAACAGTTGATTATTGTATTCTGATATAATTAACCTGATCTAATCAGTAACATTTTTCATTTAAATATGTACTCAAATCACAAAAATTGCTTTATTTCCATTTATCTGTTTATTAATTTGATGATTTCGATAATTCGAGACAAGCCCAGTCCCGTCTACCTCGAATATTATCAAGTAATATTCAAAATAGTTTTTCCTAATTGCGGGCACATGCCGTGACGCATTCAACACTACTACGACCGTAAGCGTTGGTCAATACATTATGAGGGCTCATGTGCGTGCGCCAACATTATCCAAAATAAAAATGTGGATGACTTCTCAAAAGTTTCAAATTCATGTACAATGGTAAAAAATATTAAGCCATAAACACAGGTCTAAACAGCTAATTTAATGCGACAGTTACACGTAGAATTCAAAATATCACATACACATTCAGGCTATTTTTTTTTTATCTAACTTAAGTGCAAAACAAATTACTTATATTTTCAGGTTAATTATACTTTTTTCAAACTCCAGGGTGGTGCAAGTGCGCCCCCTTTCACCCCCCTCCCGGCCCCCATAGTTGAACTAAACAGAAATCACAAAATCATAAAGAGACCGTGGTCAGTTCTATTTACCGTTAATGAGGTATAAGAGGTTTCTGAGATAGTGAATAAGCGTACTTTTATGATGGTACGTAATAGAGAAAAACGTAAGTAATGTTTAAAAAAATATCAGTACAAAAAAATGTAAGTACTGTAATCTCCACTCCTCCTCTTCTTAATTATTGAATGTTCCAACATACCGAGACAGAACTAATGTGAAATCGTAAAGCTGCCGTATTCAAATTCTGCGCCTAGTTTTATAGAAACTATGTCAATTTGTACTATTTTATTTATTGTCTTCCGAAGAAATTTTGTACAACAAGCAGTTCGTGCATCCTGACCACGATGAGTTTTTAGTTTTAGTCATGAGCATGAGGAAAGCATGATCACATTGTCCCCTTTTAAATATATAAATTCATTTGACAGAAGACCGACGATGTAAGAACACATGAAGCCGGGGTTGAGGATATCGAGATATATCATTCTCCGGGAAATTTTAGCATGAGTTTTAATATTTTTCCATCAAGCCGAATTTAAGTTTATATATGTACGGCCATAGTCGTCGACTCCATGGGGCTTGCGGGGGCTTCAGCCCCCTCAAAAATTTCGTTCCAATCTTTCTGCTGTCAAATATTTTTTTTTCTATATTGGTTGAAACTCAAAGAGTGTGGTGCTACTATTTTTCGATAAGACAAAAGCCTGTGGATGCGGAGCTTTTTCACAAAGAACTAAAAGGCTTTTGTGAGAAGTAATCGTCTAAAATGAATTAGTCAGAAGTAGCAAGAAATATTTCTTGACTTTGCAGATGATTAGCAGATAAAAGAGCCATAAAAGGATGACCTTGAGTCTGAGGGGGCGACTTTCTTGCAGAGGGTTGTTTTGTTCCTGGAGGGGTCAAGAAAACCGCAAACTTGAGGTGGTCGACAGCTTTCGGTTGAGAAGAAAGAGCGACAGCATTGTAGCTGAGGTGTCATGATTGCTTTTGGCAGGGTTTGAATTTTGCACCCCCCTCAAGACAATGTTTGGAAAGTGCTCCTCACAAGGGTTACGCCCCTAGCAGTGGTATACAGTAAGCCTCCGAAACCCCCGAACACACACTTGAAAGTTACCCCGTAGCAGGGCCGTAACCAGAGGGGTGGATACGGGGGCTGAGCCCTACCTGAAAGTCTCTCAGCCCCCCGTAAGATTTTCAAAGATTTCAGTAAATTAACTGACGAATACAAAAGTTTAGTGGAATCACAAAGCGGGACAAAAACACAAAACTTACGCCATTCCTTACAGCTTGATTTGCTACTCGGGGCAGGAATTCCGAGGGTGTAAGGTAAAACCTTACCATCTCGATACTGCCGCCATGCTTATCCCACGTTTCTTAGACTTGAATTTAGCAGTAAATCTCAATGAAAAAATTGTTAATGGAATGAATGGTAAATATTTTAAAATATGGCATTTCGTGAAATAAAAATTCTAGTTTAAGGTGTAAAAATTGGAAGACACCCCCCCCCCCAAACTACTAATATTTGTATTAAGTCAGCCCCCCAAACTTAGATTCAAAGCCCTACCTAGCATGTCATCTAGGTTACGGCCCTGCCCCGTAGTGAGGGGGCAGGAGGGCGAAGAGACCTCCACACAAGGAATTACTTTTTAAATGAAATTAAATATTTTGTAATTTTAATTTTCCTTTCGTTTTTTTAAAGAAACCGCAGAATATTAGAATTTATCTTAATATCAGGTTGTAACGAAAGTTTTCCGCCATATCTCCATGAAAAACTAACTTCTAACTCCTTAGATAACTGATTTTGAACTTTCGGTACCAAACCTGCACAGTGTCACATGATACAACAATAGTACTTAAGGCTGTACTCATAATTTGTTGATATTATGTAGCTGACTTTTTGCAACACAAATGGAAGTAATTGATGGTTCTAATCCTCTAGAGTGATAGTTCCATTTGGGACACCTTATACTTAATGATAACTATATTTTTTACAGATTTCACATCACAGTGTTATAAAGTAAGCCTCTTTCAAATGCCAAAAATCGTTTGACAAAATATGAGCAAATACACCAACGCGAACTGTGTGCTGACGATGTTTGAGGTGGCGGGGAACTTTCGTTACAACCTAATACTTTACAGAGGATAGACAGAAGAACAGACATATATCCAGAGTGTGTCACAATTCCCTCCCGAGTTTGGAAAGCTCATTAAAAAATATATTACCAATGCAGCAACAAAGTGGACTTTATTGAATAAAGAATGTTACAAGCTTTTTTTTCATAAATGTTCAATATGTGAACCTTTCGTGATGTGGCAGCTATCAAGTCTAAAGTCAAATTCTTCCCTCTCATACTCGCTTTAACTTGTCGCGATCAATGGTAGCGAATGCGGTTGTGATCCTTTGGCGTAAATGAGGCACAGGGGGCACCAACACATGATTTATTATATAACTCCTTAAAAAAATCGCATACTTATGGTTTGGAGAGCGTGGTGGCCACGGATGAAGGCGATTGTCGTCGATAGAGCCTCTTCCAATTCAACGACGAGGAAGCTGGTTATTTGTGAAAAACTAAACTTGTAATGTTTCTTTTCCCTGTAAAGTCAACTTTGATGCTGTATTGGTAATATATTTTATAGGCCTTCCAAACCCGGGGGGAGGGGGAATTGTGACACACTCTATATGTATATATTTAGAGATACAGGAAGCTCGTGATTTGTGAAACAAAACTTGTAGTGTTCCTTTCTTCAGTAAAGATAACTTTGTTGCCGTATTGGTAACATATTATTTTTTATAAGCCTTCCAAACCCGGGACAGAATTGTGACAAACCCTATATTTATAAATCCCTGATTAGATACATCGTTGGAAAAAGCAACTAAAAATGTGTAGGGGTTGCATTTTCCTCACGTTTTCTCTCTTTTTCTCACACAACTTCCTTAGCCTGAAAGACTTGTAATAACCAAGTCTTCGATAAATCATTCGTAATATTTAAGCGAACTCTTTTTCGTGATGAAAGTATTATTATCCATAGTAAAAAGTTTTCAACAATTAACCAAATACTGGGCTTGTATAAAAAAGACTCTTTTTAAACTTAAAAAAATTAACCATAATAAATTTTTGATAAATCTAAGCTGAAAGCGCAAATTTAGAGTTTATTTCGAATCTCGATTTTCGAATCTTTCTGTCTAAACAGAGTTGAATTGACAGAAATGTGGCGGGACCGTTAGAAAATTTTATTACTTTTTAGGGCTAAGAAAGATGAGTGGATAAAGAAACATCTTGAAGATTATTTCCGGATACTCGGATTCGTTACTTTATAGTTTTGCAATCGTGAAATTTTCTAATGCGAAATAAAAGATAATTGACCCTTTTTTTAAATATATTGATCCAAAACTATACCAAAGAAAGTGGAAGTTATTTAGAAAAATCATACGCGTTTAACATAGAACCTCTTCCTTTTTTTGAAATTAAATTTAAAAAAATGATGTGCACCACCAGTGGCCGAGCACATAGTGCTCTTAACTAGTAAACGTAAGGTGCCTGGTTTAAATTCAGGTCGCATCCGCCTACCTGGCCTTCCGGAGATTCCCGGATTTTCTCCGAAACTTCGAGTAAATGAATCGGTGAGTGCAGAAACCACCTCAGTCACAAACAGGAAATTTTTTTCAGGAGAGAGAAAAAACTTCATAAAACTTCATAAATTAGGTAATCTTTGCATGACAGAAACATAAATGCATGTTATGACAGAGGAAAAAAATAAGTTTAAATATTTGAAAATTTGGAGGAGTTATAAAGTTTTTTCTCTCTCCTGCAAAAAATTTCCTTTTTGTGACTGAGGTGGTTTCTGCACTCACCGATTCAAATACAGTTTAGTACCCCTTAGAAAAACACACACGGATAGCACTCCCCTCGGACTAGATCCCCCGAGTTGATAATCAACGTAATCTAAAAAAAAGCGAAAAACACATTATTTCTTTCATGTCTATATACATTATAGACAGTTAAATTATATACATTTGTATGCGCTCCATTTAAACTTATTTAATTTGAAATTAAGATAGGATACTTGAAACAATTATGCAGATATTCTGAAATGTAAAAAGAATTTTTTAATATAATGATTATAATGAAAAATGCACATTTTGGAACGTAATTACAAAATTCCTGATTCTATGGAAACTATTAAACTATTGGGTAGTATTTTTTAACCCCCCCTCCCCCCCCCACGTCCCAACGAATCATTCAAGCTCCCTCAAAATTTTTTACAATTCGGCGCCAGGGTGCACCGCTGCCTTTCACAACTTCTGGCTATGTTTGCGACAAAAGATAACAGTGCAGAAAGGTTCTTCGATTTCATGACTTACATTTGACTTTGTATGTCGAGACCTTTCACCGAAATATCCCATCCAATGACCCACCTCAGACAATCAGAATATCAGAACTTAAGGAATTAAGCCGTATTCTTCCTGTTTGAAGCTATTTCTGCCATTTCTAACCATTTTAAAGGTCGTTAGTCATAGGTCCATTCCGCTTGTTCGTGTCTGTAGTTCTCCATTTGCATCATTAAATGTTATTTAAATTTATTTTATAATGCGCATGCGCAAACATGATGGTATAAACGATGGTCTACGTCTTTTTAAAAGTGTTGACATTCTGCGACAGCGAAACAAAACTTCGCAGACGACTGTCTGGATGTCGACAGCACAATAGGGCACCTTGACTTGATGTTACAAAGGACCTTTAAGGACACGTTCCCTCAAAACGAGGCAAAATCAAAATTTTGTTTTGTTATTGCAATTATTTTATTAGTAATTTATTTTTCTCTCAGCTCGAAATAATTTTTAGCCATTTCTATCCATTTTTCGCTGTGATTCTAGCCACTTTTAATCCGGCAGAGTTGCAACTAGGGATGGACACGAGATATATCGCATCGTCTCGCGTTCCTGTCTAGCATGCGAGACTAGAACACGAGACGAAACAGAGAAAATTTTTCGAGGCAAGACGCGAGACGATAAAGGAAATATTTAGCAAGGCGAGACGCTAGACGAGACAGAGAATTGTCTCACACGATATTTCTCACGATAATTTCTGATCCATAAATTTACGATCCGAATTGCTTTTCAATCAGAATAGAAGTGCTGTATTTGAGGCGGTATGCCATCCCCTTCACCGTATTTTTTATTTTAAAAGGAGACGTTTATTTTGTATAATTATTTTGAACATAATATTTTTATTTTGTGATTTTACAACGGTGTCGTGGGCAAACGAAAAGGACTTTTTATAGACCGCCCAAATAGATTTCCGTACAATCTTTTTGTCAGCATTAAAAAATATAAACCTATCTTTAGAAATATAATACATATACGAAGAAACTCACTAAAGCAATGACAAACCAGGCAGCTACCTTGTCCCTGGTATTTTATTTTGCATTTTTAACCTAAAAATAACTCTAAATTCTGTAAGTGTATATCTAGCGTGAAGTCAGTTCCATGACTCGCATTAACTTTCGTATAAATCAATAGTATTCAATCTATGGATCGTGTCGTCATTCATGGGTTCTCATAGGAGCACTTTTAAGGGAATTTCTTGCACTTCAAAGAAGAGAGGAATGGTTATCTCAGTATTTGAAATACTTTAAAACTGAAGTAATACAAGAAAGTTCACTATGTTATAAAGATGCTTATTACACCCAGTGGCGGACATACAGGTTGTGTGACGGCGATCTACACTGAAGAGCCAAAAAAACTGGTACACCTGCCTAATATCGTGTAGGGCCCCATGAGCACGCAGAAGTGCCGCAACACGGCGTGGCATGGATTCAATTAATATCTGAAGTATTGCTGGAGGTAATTGGCACCATGAATACTGCAGGGCTGTCCATAAATCAGTAGAAGTAAGAAGGGGTGGAGATCTCTTCTAAACAGCACGTTGCAAGGCATTCCAGATCTGTTCAATAATGTTCATGTCTGGGGATTTTGGTGACCAGCGGAAGTATCTAAATTCAGAAGAGTGCTCCTGGAGCCACTCTGTAGCAATTCTGGACGTGTGGGATGCCGCATTGTCCTACTGAAATTCCCCAAGTCCGTCGGAATGCACAATGGACTTTAATGGGTACAGGTGATCAGACAGGATTCTTACGTACCTGTCACCTGTCAGAGTCGTATTTAGACGTATCAAGGGTCCCATATCATGCCAACTGCACACTCCCCATACCATCACAGAGCCTCCACCAGCTTGAACAGTTCCTGTTGACATGTAGAGTCCATGGATTCATAATGTTGTCTCCATACCCGTACACGTCCATCAGCTCGATTCAATTGGAACCGAGACTCATCAAACCAGGCACCGTGTTTCCAGTCATCAACAGTCCAATGTCGGTGTTGACCGGCCCAGGCGGCGTAAAGCTTTGCGTCGTGCAGTCAACAAGGGTACATGAGTGGGCCTTCGGCTCCGAAAGCCCATAGCGATGATATTTCATTGAATGTTTGTTGATGGCCCAGCATTAAAATCTGCAGCAATTTGCGGTAGGGTTGCACGATTGTCACGCTTAATGATTCTCGTCAGTCGTCGTTGGTCCCGTCCTTGGATGATCTTTTTCCGGCCGCAGCGATGTCGTAAATTTGATGTTTTACCGGATTACCGATATTCACAGTACACTCATGAAATGGTCGTATGTGAAAATCCATATTTCATCGGTACCTCGGAGATGCTACGTCCCATCTCTCGAATGCCGACTATAACACCACGTTCAAACTCGCTTATATCTTGATAACCTGCTATTGTAGCAGCAGTTACCTATCTAACAACTGTGCCAGACACTCGTTGTCTTATATAGGCGTTGCCGACCCCAGTAATGTAGTCTGATGGGTTCCATATCTGTTCGTTTGCATACGCATGCCTTACCAGTTTTTGTGGCTCTTCAGTGCATAATATACATACCCTTTTTAAACTTATTTGAATGTACCATTTAAACACTAGTACGTTTTAAATGATTTGCATTCGTAGGCCGAAATGCATAAGAATTACTTTTGCAATCCTGTGAACAAATTATTAGCACTACACACACCAAAATCTATGCAGGTCATGCGACTGTGACCTATAACATACAAGCTCAATTTGAGCTCAATCGACTGCGCCGTTTAGACCCTAGTGTTAAGACAATGAGTATG
The DNA here is from genome assembly GCA_038373885.1 of Cheiracanthium punctorium. NCBI lineage: Eukaryota > Metazoa > Arthropoda > Arachnida > Araneae > Cheiracanthiidae > Cheiracanthium > Cheiracanthium punctorium. The sequence continues at coordinate 8,244 of JAWZYV010017893.1, forward strand.
GTCGATAGCCATAGTGTGAAGGTACCGCTTTCGGACATACTGCGCGGCTGTCGATCTAACGGTCTACAGTTTCGGACGGTTTTCTGCCCATAGTTTGGGAACCACTGATCTAGAGCACAAAAGGGGCTCCTTTTTTTACGTTTGCAGAAGGATACCATGGGGTGGGGGGTATGTCCGACAAACGTCATTCGGTTCAAACCCTATACCCGTTTGCACGCTCAGAAATACGATTCACTTTCGATAGCAGAATGCTACTTTCGATTTCAAATATTTCCGACTGACTAATATTAAAATGCCTGTATCTGAAGTTCTATAAGCTAAATTGAAAAAAATTCCTCAAATGTATTTCGAAAGCTGAAATATTACACTTTAACACACATATGGGCAACCGCCGACCCGCGGAACATTTGAAAACTCCGTATAAACCATTCAATATCCCATATAAATCCCAATTATACGGCCCGCCACTTCGCTAACATCCTAAAGTTTGGCCCACAGCTTTTCAAAGGTTGCCCATAACTGCTTAACACTTTAAATGTCGTCATCCCCTGAAATATCAAATGATGTCAAGGACCGTCTCCCCCATCAATTTTGATATCTATATCATACCCAAGTCGAATCAGATGTCCTTACGCCAATTTTTTAAAATAAAAATTTTAATCGTGTCTCTAAAGCGTGAAATCTATATCAAGAGCTAGACTTTCTCCAACGATATCAAAAGCCTATATGTACAGTAGAATCTCCCTATAACGAAGTCTCCTTACAACGAATTTCTCCCTGTAATGAAATTTTTCATGGAAACATAACTTTAATGCTTAAATAACACTATAAATATTCTCCATATAACGAAGAGCTTATCTTCCCATAGTGAATATTTCAGATTTACCTTTGATTTTTTTCGTTAGTTTTGAAGAAAATTTTAATTTTTGAACAGACCACTTAGTGGAAGAGTAACAGATGATAAAAATGGGGGCCTGGAAAGTGAAACTCACTCCGATAATGAAGACACTTCACCAGCGCCCGATTATGACCAACAGGGGCACCGGACATTGATAGATTTGGGGGCCCCCAATCTAAAATTTGTTATATTTTTCATAAAATGTTGATATAAAAAAAGAATATGTCTGAAAAAACATTTAAAATTGGGGCCCTTTCAAGTCGGGGGCCCTGGGCAAAGTCCCAATTTGCCCATATAATAATAAGGCCCTGCGCTTCACGACCAAAACCACATCAAACTTTAATGCTTCAACCTTTCAAAACCATTAAAAAGAGGTTTCCAAATGGAAGAAAATGTGCCTCACACTATTTTCAGCGGACTTTTAAAATGTGAGTATTTTTATGAAAATTTAAAATCACAGAATGCAAAACAATGTAAATTAACGGAATTTTGAAGTAAAATAAACGTAAGTGCATTACATATTTTATTCTCTGAATTCGTGGATTGTCTTTACTTTTGAACATTTCATTTATACAATGAAAAGTAAGAAGCCGTAAGTTTAACAAATTTATAATAAATACCAATTTATTTATTTTTAACTGAAAGTCATAATTTGCTACTTTTAATCATCGAATTAACTAAAAAGTTTGTAATATTTGCTGAAATAACTGCTAAAATCTCTAATCTCTGTACAACGAAATTTTCTCTACAGCGAATTTTTTAACTGGAACCGAGCGAGTTCGTTATAGGGAGATTCAGTTGTGTGTATATATATATAGGGGTCGCGCTGTCGATCGCCAATGTCGCAAATTGCGATAATAAAATTAGTTTGGCGAAAGAAAATATATGTACATGTATATTTATATATATGTATATGTATGAATGAATTCTTTTTTGAGTCCATACAGTGAGAAAATAAACGTTTATAAAACTGAAGTAAAATTATAGCCTACCTCTCGACATTTTTTTTTCAATCCTTGCAGATAACGTATTTAGTGTTGGGCACCAATCCAAAATAATTTAGAAGAATAGACGATTGTCTTGTTAAACTGTCATCTAACGATTCTTCGTCCATAATTTCGAGCACACTTGGTGATACGACATCCGTTAAACGATGGTTAGAATTAAAAAAAAAAAAAAAAGCCAGTTCGAAAACACTTGCGCAAACAAATGTGCCAATGAAACGACGCCCCTCATCTCATTACCAAAATAAAGATTCTAGAATGGTGTTGCGCCTGCGTGGTTTTCTTCTGAAAAGCGAAGTATCGGTTGAAAAGTATCGGTGAAAATGGATGAAAGCAACAGAAACCGATACTTTCCTGATACTTTTTGAATCGAAAGAACCGATACCGATACCTAAAAAAATAGGAGGTATCGGCGCCGAGACTATCGGTCGATCCCTTGTCAATAATATTAGAAAAATAAAGACTTAATTTTTATTAGAAATAGATGTCAAAATACTAGAGATCATCCGAATATCACATGAAATAAAGAAAAAGTTAGGGAGGAGCTTTACAAAAGATACTTAAATTAACTATTTTTTAATTCAAAGTCATAACTACTTTTAATTATTAATTATCGCAAAATACATTACCGAAAAAATTAGTAAACAAAAGGGATAAAAATACTCAAAAGGAATGGCATTATTATTATTATGTATGCATGACATCATGGAGAGAGAGATTGAGCGCCGAGTCTTTTTTTTTTTTTTTTTTTTTCCTTTAGATTTTTTAGGTCAATTGATTGCATCAATTTTGTCCAGAACAGATTTATAACAATTTGGAATACTGTGCTGAAAATTGATGATTAATTGAACCAAAAAAAAAATTAAGAGTTTGCTTATCCTTAAAAAATATGTAACTCTCGTACTTTTTCGCTTTCGCGACAGCCATATCGGAATCCTTGAGAGAGCGTGGAGCCAGCCAATGGGGTGGCGAGAATCTTACGACTTTAGAGGTTGGGAATGAAACGTTTTTATTCCGATAAAAACCGTCCGTAGACACGAAACCAGCAGCTTGGGGGAGAGTTTTTAGCGGCGGTAAGCGAATTAGGGAAAATAAAGGCCTAGTGGAAACGGGGCTTAAGACCCGAACTCTTTGGTTCACCCCACAATCGGGGCCACGCGAGGGGGCTAACCCTCCATGAGTGCACCTATACAGATAAGTTATAAAATTACATTTGTAAATGACTTTTAGACATGAGATTGGACAAATTTTTTATTTAAATTTTTTTTTTTTTTTTTTTTTTGTATACAGCATCACCGTAATATTTCTTTAATATGGCCCCTTATAAATGTATAACATAAAAAGTAACTGTATGTAAATAGAAAACTTTTTGTACATGTTAGTAGTAGTATAATGATAATGTGAACTCTTTAAAATACGGCTCAATAATCAAATTGAAACAGCAGTAGAACACTTTGAAATTGTCCATTTTTTTTAAATAGTAACAGTTTTATGAATAATATTTTTCTGTTTATTGTTTTAATTGGGATGGGGGAGGGGATTTTATAATATATAAAAGATACACAAACGGCAGCAAAATTGATAAATGTATAGAATTTTCTTTTTAAACACAAAAATTTTCAGAACCAATACAGAAGTAGATATTTTTGGCATAAGTCTGCAAAACTTATACAAAAACAGATATTTTCAATTCAAAGTCTGTTTGTTTGTTTGTTTGTTTGTTTTTAAATGCAAAATTTTTCAAAATTAATGAAATATTATATTTTTTCTGATATGTGAAAGCTTGCAAAACTGGTGCAAAAGAGTCAATCACTGAATATGCGTGTATTTATTGAATTAATATTTTTTTTTCCCTTTACGCTTTTCTATGAAATTTTTTGTAGTACTGAAAAATGGTACTGATACTGAAAAGACATTGATTTTTATGTAAGTTATAATCAAGCTCTCGTGGTGCTGAAAAACGGCGTTAAATGTTTTTCTCTTTCCATATTTGTTTTTGTTTTTTGGTTTAACTAACCAACTTTGAAACAAAAGACAAAAAAAAATGAAAATATAATGTGGAAGAGTGGATATATAAGACGAATTTATAGCCTGAAAGAAGGCAGGAAATATTTTTTCATTTTTAGCTAATTGCTACCAAAAATATTTGTCAAGAACTCATCTATTATATCGTTCGCATGCAGTTTTAAAGAGAATTTATTTAAATTATTAATTAATTTATTGAATTATCAGACTGATGTTCCATCGTTTGTAACTAAGTAATATAGACACAAAATTATTATATATGCATATTAATTATCATATTTATTTATTCAAATGATAGTGTATACTTCATAAAATTTCAGCATAAATGAATAAATCCCTATGGGGTCCTTTCACGTCGAGAAGAGGAAAACCTCTGAATCAGCTGGTGTCGGCAAAACAATGTTATCCCGCCCATTCAATTGTATTGTTCCGCATTGCGTTTTGGCAAAAAAATTATTTTAAAAATGACTTTTTTATCAGAGAAACCATTATATCTTGTAGATTTTGGTGGGAAATAAATGGGAAAAGTCACAACAGCAGCTAGTAAAACTTTTATATTGTAAATGAACCAGAAAAATGTGTGCTGTGGTCATCGGTTGTTCCAAAGGATAAGTTTGTTACAGATGCTCGTTTTGAAAGGTTTCGTATGTATTTGTGTCTGTTCATGTAAGTGAATATGTATGTTTATGATGTTAAATAAATATGTTTATTTTCTTTCTGTCCAAATTAGATGGTTACAAGTAGAATTTTTCGATCTTTTCCGAGCTATTCGCCACTAGGCTTAGAACGTAAACATACATCGAATAAATGCTGCAAAGTAATATTTAATTATTTTCTTCATAAATAGTGCTTATAGTAGAATTCAACTGAAGGGTCAAAACAGGGTTTGTTTGTAATTTGGAAATAAATCACGGATGTTAAATTAGTTTGCCTCGTGATGCGTTTCGTTTTTAATTTTTGGTTTAATATTTGTTTGTTATTGTTTGTTTGGTTTCATGTTCTCATTTAGGTTTATGGCAAACATTAGGTGATTGGTGTGTGAATGAAGATACAATGCATTGTTATAAGTTCAATTTTTTTAGATTTAGTTTTCATTTAAGCTTGAAAGCAAGTACCGATGATTGAAGCGGGCGACTGCCCCCCTCCCGAGAAAAAAGGAATTAATGATAAGATCCTATATAATGAAAAGATGCTACTTTATTCCCATAAAATGGATGTGTATTAAAATCTTCCAACTAACCGCTCCCACTCACAATTGCATAAACCCGTCAGTGCTTGAAAGAAAATGCATTAGTATACTGAATAGAACTTTCTTTTGTTAAATAGAAGTGATGTAAAATGAATCAATAATTTTTTATAAATAGAATTAATTTATAAAGAATATTCATGGAAATGTTAACTATTATTTACTGTGTAATGCAATTATAAATGTCCAAAATAAACATATTTATGTTTAGTATTATGTATTAGTAAAGCCAATTATTTAGGTAATTTATCTATGTATTGCTTTTTTATAACAAATGTTTGAATTTTTTTGTTTGCATGTTAAATTATCAGTTTATGGAATTAGATTTTTTTTTTCAGGGACAGAAATTTAAAATTTCATGCAAAGCCTGACTAAGTTATGAGACATGGGGTAGGCAATGCTCATGAGGGTCCCTTATAAGTTTATGTATTCACATTGGCATCCATAAGGGAGAGCATGAAAGGGCAATTGCCCTCCCCCCCCCTTTCTCTCCTCAGCCTAAAGATTTAGTATATTGTCTTATGATGTAAACAAAAGTGTATCATTAAGCAAAATCGAAACGGTACTTGCACATTATCCCAGCGGTCTGGCAAGACAAGTGATTTTTTACCAAGATAAATGCATGGCTGGTGAATTTATTGATGGTTTGAAATAAGATTGGCAACAGTTTGCCAGTACATTTGAAAAAAAATAGTTTGGCGAGAATGATCGCCTGGATAATACGTAAGTACCATCAGAAACCAAATTGTTATAAATGTGAAATTTGCCCTTATCTAGAAAAAATTTGTGACGTTTGCCCTCTCCTAAAAATACTTCTATGCTCGCCCATATGTATTCACACGTACATAATATGGTTTTTGTGTAGATTGATCATATATGTTCACATATGTATCATGCACTGCACATGCATTTCTACCATAGACAATATTTCTGTTTAATAATTTGGGTCCCAGGGCAGCTGTCCTGTTACTCCCATCTACACTTCCCTTAATTGAGCTCTGATTCAATGTTATTAATTTTTGAAGATTTATAAATTAGTTTTTATTTTCATTAAACTGTCTAGTATTTATAAAACTGTATAATTCTTTAGCAGTTGGTAAAGTATTGTGACATAGTGTTAAACTTTTGAGTTCTGTGTGCTGTGATTATTTTGTACTGTGAATTTATAAACAGTAAGTGACAATTTCGCTGTACATTCGAAGCAGTTTGCCCATTGTTGTGTTTAGTTTTTAATATTTGGTTATCGTTTTTAGATATTTGCTCATTGTTGTAGTTCATGAGTCTGGTTTTATCTTCTCATTCAAGTTTACAGCAAACATTATTAGATTGGTGTGTAAATGATGGTAAAGTACATTGTTATAAGTTCAATTTTTTTTATATTTGGTTTTGATTTAAGCTTGAAAAGCAAGGACAGATTAAGGAAGGGGAGACCGCACGTGGCGAAATGCATTAGTATACAGAATAGGATTTTCTTTTGAAATAGAGGTGATATAAAATGAATTTTCAACTCAATAAAAAAATTTTATAAAGTGACAATTTGAGTTTCCCTTAAAATTGTAGTCTTTAAAAATTTTTATTTTTTATTTTTAGGAATGTGATCGATACAGTTCATGCCTAGATACAGTTTTATGCCTAATGAGTGCTTGTACAATTTTGCTGTACATTTGAAGCAGCAGCATTGTACTTGTACTTTTTCGGCTTGTAAAATACGCTGAAGTTATCTGCCCAGTTTTATAAGCTGCAGGAATAAAAGAAAGAAGCTGCAAGAGTAAAAGAAGATCAGCACAGGTAAGTGCTGAAGACAGATGGCAATGTGTGAGTATCATGATTAATTAAAACAAATTTATAAATGTATTCTATGTATTTGTAATTAAAAAAATGAAAACAATCCAAAAAGTTTTAATTTGTTGAATGTCTCTTACAAAAATGCTAAAAACAATGATCACTATTGTCCAATTGTAATGACACACATGTGTAGTCGACAATAAAATGTAAACATGGCGTGAAGACAGAGACGTAGGCAGAAATTTTTCATCGGAGAGGGGGTTACGACTACTGCAACTCACATATATGCATACATGTTTGTGATAAGGGAGTGAAGGATATACATTTTGTAAGGGAAAAAATTCCTCATGGGGGGAGGGGTTATGACCCCCCTAACCCCCCCCCCTTGGCTACGCCCCCGCGTGAAGACCTATTCATTTTCTCAAACACAGCAAACCACTGATGTAAGGTCCGTGGAGCAAGCTATCTCATCCCTCCTTTCTATAGAACCAACCTACTATTCATTAAAACAGATGTACAATTCTGTTCATAACCAGATTGAAACACACTTGTATTTTCATTGTGGAAGTAATGGAACAGCTTTGTCACGTTGACTCAACGTGCATATATTTTTATGAAAAATTATTAATACAAATCCTAATTAATATTGTCTAAATTTAAACTAATAATCCATTCTAAATCTAATTTAAAAGTTTTTAATAATAACTATCTTTTAAAGCTTTCATTTTTCCTCTTGGCCTTCTCAATTACAGCGCATTAACGTACTTCTAAATCATTTCCCTCTTATCAGCTGCTTTGAAATAAAATAACAGTTGACGCCGGCTAAAAGAATAATCATAACACCTCTTCGCTCGCATATGTTTTCTCTGCTCCGCTGAAACAGATGTGTTTGCGGTTTTCCTCTGCTGTGCAAGAATCATATTGCTGGAAAAACACCTGCTAAAATTGTTCCAGAAAGTTCGGGCTCTTTCTATAGACACATGTTTTAACGGTTTTTTCTTTAGCAGTTGGAGAGTAATTTTTGGTGGGGCAAGCCACTCACTTCATGTGAGGAGGCTTTGCCCACCACGACGCGTTGCACGGATTAGCATCTATGCCGATCACTTTATGGTGATGGAGGCGTTCACCCACCGAGGTACCAGGCCGCTTTAATATGAACGCCGTGATGTTTTTATCAACACGCTTCCCCAAGTTCATTTTGAGTGCATGTATTGTAGAATTTTAAATGTATAATCCTTCATTTTGAAAATTGGTGACTGTTCCAGTGAGAAAATAAAATAATATGTTTCAAGTTCAAAAGTGTTGAGTGAGACTCTATTTAAAGGGAATGTGGTCTTCAAAATGTGTTTTTCTCCTGAAGTAAAATGTGTTAGCCCAGTTTTCAAAGTGTTTGTGTGATCATGTTTCAGAAGAAAAACGACATGCGCCATCAAAAGCGAATTTCATTCTTGGTCTTGGAGTCTGTCCTTCCTCGTCGCTCTGATGTGGGATTTCTGGTGCATGTGTGATTTCGTTCAGTGGGGAAGAAAAGCATGTTCACCCCTACGACATTGTGTATGTCATCGTGTTCCGTATGAAAGAAAGTACGTCTTACCTAGGGGGAATAACTCTCCTTTCGACATCGTTGCGAGTGTGAATTTAAAATGTGACCCACTATACGATCGTCTTCTCAAAACTATGTCGCTCTCACTACGAAGTCGTACCAGTTATAATCTTTACAAAATAATTCATCGTCTTCTTACGATCACCGCCTTCCACCGTACATCTCCATAGGAAAAATTGGTGCCGGTGAACCAGGCACGTTCCTTCCATCAACTATGTGCTAAAATCGTCGTGATTTTCGTGCTACAGAATGTGTTTGTTTGTTTTTTGTGTTGCGGCGTGGTGACGAAGCAAAAGAAAAAATATTGCGTTTAAAACCTCTCCATTTCACTTCATGCTATTTTTTATTTTTATTCTTTACTTGGATCCCAACCTTTTTTTTCTTTTACGAGTGAGTGTTCATATAAATATATTTAGCATTATAGTTTTATGCATTATTTGAATTTTGATTAAAGTGATTGATTTTTTTGATATAAATATATGCGTATATATATTTCATAAAAAGTAATTTTCTTCGAAATAATGAACATTATTTACATTTTTTGCTTATATCTATCTTATAAATTTTGCATATATCTAGATAGTTGATTATTTCTGAGTATACTGCTGAACCTGTTAAATAAACTAAGCAGATTTAAAAATGTTTATTTATGCACTTAGAATTGATAAGTGGCAATTATAATTTTTTTCATATTTTTATCTGTGCATAATTTTAAATGAGTACTAAAGGTAAAAATAAATTAGCCAAATCGACAAATATGTCTAATACAGCCATTCTTAATATTTTGCCTTTCCAAGGAGAGCCTCATTTATTGGAATTTTTCTTTAAGCAAGTAAAGGACATACAGAATTTAAATAATTGGGATGATGCACAAACAAAATTATTTCTAAGTACTAAGCTTTCAGGTGCTGCTCTGCAATATTATGCAGAATCTCCTTTTTTTGCTGAGGCAAAAACATATGAATTTCTTCGACAGCGTTATTTTTGGTTTGGTATGTATGCTGATACAGTTAACTTTATTAATTCATGTACTAAATGCATAACTTTAAAATCTCATGCTACTCCACCTATTCCTTTGCAAAATAATCACATACCTGAAAAACCTAATGAAGTAATTTCCATGGACATTCTTGGACCTCTAAATAATGGAAAACATATTCTTACAATAATTGATCATTTTACTCGTTTTCTACAGCTCTATCCCTTAAACTCTATTACTACTGATGCTGTTGCTAACTGTTTATTTTCATACATTTCAACTTTTGGCAGACCTGCCATTATACTTACTGACTTAGGTACTCAATTTACTAGTGCTGTTTTTGAAACCTTTAACAAAGTTTTTGGAATTAAATTAAGACATACTACTTCTGGACACCCACAGGCTAATTCAATTAGTGAGAGAATCAATACCTCAATTAAATCAACTGTAAATGCTCTAATCAGGCAATTAAATCAACTGTAAATGCTCTTCAAGATGGTTATAACTTTGCTCATGCTATAAACATTCATGTAAATATGTATAATGCTTCTACACATTCTTCTACTCAATTTTCTCCTAACGTAATACAATTTGGAAGAGAGTTACCTATGATTTTTGATACGTATGACCCACAGGTACAGTTTCATCATTTAGATAAAGCTCATTATCTGTCTCAAGTAATGTCCACCCTGAAGCGAATTTATGCTGACACATATTCTAATCTAAAGTCTGCACAATATGAACAAAATTTAAAGAATAATGAAAATGCCAAGCTTAGATTTCTTTTCCCTGGTGATATTGTTTACTTAAAGTCTAAAGATAAATATAATAAACATCTTACTGGACCTTATAAGGTTATACAAAAATATTCTCCTGCTATTTATTCAATTCAATTATTAGATAATCCTGACACTTCAGTTCGCAAAATGCATATTGATAGGTTAAAACTTGCTCCTCCTCGTAGGTCTTTACTTAATGACTTGCCTGTTATTGATAGTCACTATCAGGTTCCTACTTCGCACTCTTATAATTTTAGGCCACGTAAAAATTAATTTAACCTTTTTTGTTTTTTTACTGGGCACTTTCAATGCGAACAGCCTGATCAACTGTTTGTATTGAACCTGTTCCTTTCTTATTTTAACTGCTGTAATATATTTAAAATAATTTTTAATTTACCATAATTCTCTTGTGACATGTTTGTGTGGCAGTTTAAATTCCCCAATGTGGTAAACATTGACATTTTTCCTTCTACTGTCCTATCCTCCCCTTCTCCTCTAGTAATTGGAAGAAATCCCGTTTGATGTAAGTGAAATCAAACTACTGCACTCATTTTTTTCATTTTTTCCTTTTTTTGCTTTCCTTTTTGGGAAGCTAACTCAGCGAAAAGCTTTAGCCTTGAAATGCTATAGTTGCAATTTTCATTTGGTACAATGCATACCAAAGCCCTTTCAGTTTTCGAAATTTAAAATTTTTTTGGTTCACAATGTTGTGTTTAAATAAATAAATAAGTAAAATAAAATAAAATAAAGACATGAATAAGTTTGTGTTGTTTCTATAATGTGAAATATGAGATAAAGTAAATGTATATATTTTGTATGTCCCTCCTTTTTCTTTCAAGATGGCAATTTTTTTACATTTTAAATAAGAACAATGTTGTATTGAAATCCTTTTGAATGGCTACAAGTGGTACCATTTCAAAAAATCAGAGCTCTTTCCTTTTATATATAACAAATCCTGGGTTACATTTTTATTGAAAATTTTATTGAATTTTTGTGTGAAATATTATCTTTATTTTGATATCAAATACTATTGAAATATGTATATGCAAGAACTGTTGACAATCTTTTTCAGCTGACAATATCGGCAATGCAAGAACCTCAGCACAGTTTTAGATTTCGTGATTTTTTTTAGTATACAAATAGACTGAATCATGTAAAATCAAGACGGACAATTTTAAGGTTTTCTGCAAGAACTTTATGCACTTTTTGATATTACTGGACTTTGATTGATATACTGTTTTAATATTTATGTTGAACATGTAATTTTTTCTGAAAACTTGGGGGAGTATATGTCACGTTGACACAACGTGCATATTTTTTTAATGAAAAATTATTAATACAAATCCTAATTAATATTGTCTAAATTTAAACTAATAATCCATTCTAAATCTAATTTAAAAGTTTTTAATAATCACTATCTTTTAAAGCTTTCATTTTTCCTCTTGGCCTTCTCAATTCAGCGCATTAACGTACTTCTAAATCATTTCCCTCTTATCAGCTGCTTTGATATAAAATAACAGTTGACGCCGGCTAAAAGAATAATCATAACACCTCTTCGCTCGCAGATGTTTTCTCTGCTCCGCTGAAACAGATGTGTTTGCGGTTTTCCTCTGCTGTGCAAGAATCATATTGCTCGAAAAACACCTGCTAAAATTGTTCCAGAAAGTTCGGGCTCTTTCTATAGAGACATGTTTTAACGGTTTTTTCTTTAGCAGTTGGAGAGTAATTTTTGGTGGGGCAAGCCACTCACTTCATGTGAGGAGGCTTTGCCCACCACGACGCGTTGCACGGATTAGCATCTATGCCGATCACTTTATGGTGATGGAGGCGTTCACCCACCGAGGTACCAGGCCGCTTTAATATGAACGCCGTGATGTTTTTATCAACACGCTTCCCCAAGTTCATTTTGAGTGCATGTATTGTAGAATTTTAAATGTATAATCCTTCATTTTGAAAATTGGTGACTGTTCCAGTGAGAAAATAAAATAATATGTTTCAAGTTCAAAAGTGTTGAGTGAGACTCCTTATTTAAAGGGAATGTAGTCTTCAAAATGTGTTTTTCGCCATCAAAAGCGAATTTCATTCTTGGTCTTGGAGTCTGTCCTTCCTCGTCGCTCTGATGTGGGATTTCTGGTACATGTGTGATTTCGTTCAGTGAGGAAGAAAAGCATGTTCACCCCTACGACATTGTGTATGTCATCGTGTTCCGTATGAAAGAAAGTACGTCTTACCTAGGGGGAATAACTCTCCTTTCGACATCGTTGCGAGTGTGAATTTAAAATGTGACCCACTATACGATCGTCTTCTCAAAACTATGTCGCTCTCACTACGAAGTCGTACCAGTTATAATCTTTACAAAATAATTCATCGTCTTCTTACGATCACCGCCTTCCATCGTACATCTCCATAGGATAAGCTTTAGTATCCCTCGCCCGCCATTTGTTTTTCGCCAAGCCAGTGCAAAGTACCGTGTTTTGTAAAAGGTTTACCTTTCAAACTCTTGACGAAGCTCTCCAGTTCCAGAATAGTGGCTATCCTTTTTTCTAGACACAAAAACATATCACACTTTTATCCATAGTTACTACGATATTACAGAGGGTGTTCACACATTTTTGTAACGATTTTGATTTTCTCCGTGAAGTTAAATATTAATTTGAAAATAAAAATGTGATTGGCATCAAATTGTAATAAGGCTTATTTATCGTCTGTAGCATTAAAAATATTCTTTGCTTTAAAATGTTGCTGAAAAATAAACAATGGATCGAAGGCTATATTTTTTCGCTATTTGAAGAGAAATACTCTTATTCAGTTATTAAGAAAAGATGTCAAAATCATGGTTTTAATATTTCTACACGTAAAATAAGTGACATAATTAATATGAAAGGAAAGAAACGTCAAAGTTTATATTTCATTGGGGAAACAAAAAAATGCATACCCAACAAAGGTATGTAGACTAGAGATGAGTTCGGGCTCATTTTTTGAAGCCCGAGCCCGAGAACTTTTAATCCGAGCCCGCCCGAGCCCGAGCAATATTATTTACGTCTGAGCCCGAGCCCGAAATTTCAGCTAAAGATTAAAAAAATTCAGTTACTTCATTGATAGAATACAATAAATTTTGATGTTCTTGTAAATTAACGGCAAATATAGTTGCAAACTCTCAATGCCCTTTCTAATTCTTTATATCCATGTTTATCAAATAACGTCCGATCTGATGGCTAACTAAGCAATAAAAGCCGCTTTTCTGAAATACTCAAAGAGCTGGACCATATCGTGCCACTATTTTTTTTTATAAGTGCTTTTATTTTCCTCATGAATCACTTTTTAAAATCTGCTTCAAGGAGTATGTTAAATAAATGAGAAATTTTTCACGAGCCCGAGCCCTAACGCAATTGGGAATTACAGAGCCCGGGCTCGGGCTGAGCCCGTCTCATCTCTAATGTACACCTCTTATTAAATCTGAAGTCACATCTCATGTTTTAAAGGAAAATCCAACTATCCAAAGAACTATCGCAAAATCTTTAAATATCTCTGTAGGAACTGTGAACAAAATTATAAAACCTGATTTAAAGTTAATCAAAGCAAAAAAACACGATGTTCATCGCCTAACACCAAAACATGTTTCTCAGCGGGATGTTTGAAACTTTCTCCTTTGTCTAATGGATCCCCGGCATCCAATCGGCAGATACAATCCCCGGCATCCCCCCGTCAATTCGCACCCTGGTTATAACATATTATTATATATGTATATGCTGTATATCCCAGTGTATAACACACATCAGTAAATTGAACATGTCTTACTATAGTAATTATCTTTTGTAATATAATGCATATTTGTAATATTTTTTTATAATTTTTTTCTGCGGATATAAGAAACACATGATCCGTTTTCATATCCGTATCTGCAGATATAAAAACAAGTTATCTGTTTACAGATCCATATCCGCGTATCTAACTTAACGATCCAGCACACCTCTACTTGATATCACAATGGACACAGGTTTTACTTATTGTTACCAAGTGACAATAATCAGACATAACAAGAAGATGTAATAATTTTACTTAAATATTATCAGTGTTCATTTTAATACAGTGATATATATAGATATATGTATTAAAGAAACTTACATAGTAAAACAGACAGTAAATTTGTACTTATATTGAAGTGTGTTCTATTGGGGGGGGGGTGATGTTGGTCGCCTACACGTGGTGCCCGCTGTTCTCGCTAAACGACTGACACTTGTCACCCTGTGCAGCTTTTGATCAATCTTCAGCGACAAGTACATCTTGCTGCTGCTTTCTTGACTTTTACTCTCCAGCAACGGTCCTTTTAGGGCCTTGTCATGTCTATTTCTCAGCTCAAGATTCTTTTTTGGAATGCTGGTGGTCTTATGCAGGACAAGTTCACTTGTATAAAACTAAAAGATACAGCTTACCTTTTGCGATTAACTCGAACATTGTACGCAAGTTATCTCTTCTTGGTGAGGTAGCACACTTCACTAGCAATTAGAGATTTATTTTTAGAGTATCCAACAGATTTATTTGAGAAGGCAGAGATATGAATATTTCTGTCATTCCCAAAAAATCAGTTAGCATATTGTTCTTAAACTATACGACTGAAATCCATAAAAGCACTGATTCAATCCTGTAATTTAGTAATTATTTTCATTTGAAATATTTAAAAATTTATTTTTGATAAAGCAACGTGAACAGGAGCAAAAAAATAGATAAACTATATACTATAATATATTATTTGTATCTAGCCAGTGATGAGATGTGGGAAAAAAAAAGAGTTCACACACATACACACAGTGGCGGATCTAGAATTGGGTAAAGGGGGGGGGGCTAACTTACTGGGTATTCAATAATTTGAGTACAGTTATCCAGAGGCCCTAAGAGAGGCGGGCCAGACGGGGTGTCCTCCCTGGGCCCGTGTTCAGCTAAAGTGCTTCCGTGAATTTTTCAGAATGTGTTACGAATTTCATTTATAGATCTGCAATTAAAATCATTTTTTTAACTAGACTAAATTTTGAATACACAATTCTAGAATGATTTAGATGGTAGAAATATTTTTTCTAAAGAGCAGTTTTACCAAAAAAAAAAAATCCTTCCATCCCTCGTTTTTTCGAAACTTTTGTGCTTTACGTAAAAATATTTTAGCAAGTAAGTGGCTCTATACTTATTCATGGAACAAAACAAATAATTACATACGGAGATAAAAGATATATTGAATTTTCATAAATTATAAGATTTCGTCACATTTAAATCATTAACAAAATGATGTTAAAATGCAAAACAAACAACAAAACCTATATTGGTAGGGTATTTGATAATCCCCTCACCTTCATACAAAGTGTAAAGCGTCTGATAATGCTTGTTACGAGGTGATCAATCACCGCAGACTCCAGTTTTTGTCATTCCTCCTGTAGGGCAGTTTCTAAATCTTTGAGAGTGACTGAAAGTGTAAAAGTCTACATACAACACGGCCTAGGGCATCCCAAAGATTTTCAGTTATATTAAGGTCCGGCAAGTAAGACGGCCACTGAGTACGTGCAATCCCCCCACTCTCCAGAAAGTCGTCAACGATGGCAGCTCTAAGGGGACGGGCATTATCGGGCCTTTAAAACAAAAGAAGGACCAACTGCTGTAGCGCACAGTTTCACAATGGGATCTAGGACTTCCCTCGATAAGGTACAGCCGTTACAGAACATCGCATGTAAATGTGCAGGTGTGTCCGATATCCCAATGAAATCCTTGCCCAGACCATGATGCTTCCACCGCGGAATGCATGATGTTCGGTGATGTGCCCGGGGCGATTGCATATGACTTGTTCCTTCCAGACTCTTACACGCTTATCATCGGGATTTAGGGCAAATCTGGACTCATCTGTGAACACGATTTTGCCCCAATCAGACACATTCCAATTCACACGCTGGCGGCACAGTTTTAATCACGCCACTCTAAACGGGACGGAAAAAAGAAACCAAACTGGTGGTACCCGGGTGTACATACCATTCATGTGCAGCCTTCGACGAACAGTAGTGGCAGCTATCGCCTTACGAATGGCCTCTGCAACAATAGATGCTACACGTGTGGAAGTCGATCTTCGATTTCGCTTGGCCACAGCAGCAGTATTTGATCTGCCGGGAGAGTCGTAACCCTTCGACGACCGGCTACAGGTCTTCGGACACATGTTAGGTTGGTTTGGAATTGTTTCCATAATCGTGAAATGACGGAATGATGAACGCCGAAGAAAAGAGCAACATGTGTGATAGACTGTCCTGCTTCAATGCGCCCGACCTTTGAATCCGTTCAGTATTCCATTCCTGTTATAGAAGGCATATAAACACGTCTAGCTTGAAAACAAATCGTACGAATGATCTTGTCACCTTTCATCAGCACTTATATGCAACTCTTGTAACCCTTCACAATACAGGTTTCTTATACGACTGCCTGTTATGCATTTTTTTCTCGGCGAAACCGTAATTAGCTGTTATTTGACATATTTGCATATTCCCTTCTACCTTCACAGCAAATTACAGCTTTTTAAATCCAGATTGGCTTACGTAAACTAACATTTTCCTCTCCGTGCTTAACATCTGGAAGTGAGTGTATATTGTTAGCTCCCCTTTATACGACTTTACAGGGGGTGAATGGAAATCATCGCTCAAACATTGTTCTTTGCACTTACTATAACCCGTTCTAACAATGAGCTATACTTTGAAATTCACGTATGTATGTTAAAGGCGAGAACAACTTGGTTACTGATCATCCTTAAAAGAAACTGAAATGTTTCAAGAGAGAGACTAAATTTCGGGCGATTCCTTGGGACTCCGGTTTTGAAAAACCTGTCGTCTGGGAACGAAAGGCTTGAAAACCATTGATTGAGGTCAAGTCTAAAAATCAAAATAGTAAATCAAAAAAGTAAATTAAAATTTCAAAATAACTGATTTTAGACACGCAGTTTTTAACTAAGCGTCAAAACCCTATTCTATCTAGTGTAAGTTCAGTTTCAATGAGGGGGGGCTATAGCCCCTATAGCCCCCCCCCCGTAGATCCGCCTCTGCATACACACATGGAGAAAAAAAATGTATTAGTACACTAGGGATTTATTTTGATTTTTTAATCTGAGAAGGAGTTTGTAAAAACAATCTTGGGAATCTGTTTAAAAAAAAGAATATACTAATACTCGACTACATACAGCACTTATCAATATTTTTTAAATTATAGAAGGTGTTTACAAGAAAAATAAAATCTTGAAGCCCATTGTTAAAGCATATCCAGTAATTTCTTAAAATCAGGGATTGCACATACATGTGTTACGTGTAATAAATATATGTTAAAATATGGAATTCAAAACTATTCAGCATTCTTGTGTACAAGGTGATTCAAAATTAGAGGGACAAACTTTTAGGAAACGTAGGTTATAACAAGACAGTCCAGAATCACAAAGCGATGAGAGGTCGGAAACATAGTCTTGAACCTTTTAATAATCACTTAGAAGACATGTTGAAGTAACCGTGAAATTTCTGGTCCGGTTTTTTCAAAAACTAATGCATCTTTCACAAATGGCACTTCATAAAAATTGTTAATTCAGATTTTTTTAATGATTACATTGATGAAATTGTCAGCGGAGACCCCATTCTTTATGAAACTTGGCTGAGAAATTAGATGCACAGTTCAACACTTCTTCTAATGTGATTATTAACACATACATGAAGAAGACATTTCCGGTGCCACATTGATATGTGATTCTGAGCCATCTTGGTGTATTCTACCCTTCCTAAATGTTTGTCCCTCTAATTTTGAATCACCCTATATACCACCTGGGAAAGAGTAGTGTCATAGCACAAATGCTGTTCCTATGTTACTACTATCAATGAATCAAAAAAAAAAATTATGTAAATTACCAAAGTTTCCAAATTATGTGGCTGTCGGTGTGTGCAATAGAATACAAATTTCTATAGAAGTTAAGACCTATTAAACTGTTATATTTTTTTACAAAACCAGCTTCTTGGAGTTCGCCTAATATTGTTGCAAGGATGTTGAGAAAGATATTCTTGCCAGTTATGCTAATTAAACAAAAAAAGTTATATCTTAAATAATAAAATTAACAAATTAGCACATTTAGAAGACACGAAAAACTTAATAAAGTTTTTCAAAAAATGCTTGAATATTATTATATAGACAGAAATAAATAATCGGGTAGTTTAATAAATTATCGAACATTTTGTGTAGTATGTTAATTAAACAAGATAATTTATAATATTTTAAATAAATTTAATAAATGTAGCACATAAAGTAAAACATGCATAACTTAAATTAAATCGTAAAGTTAGGTGAATATTAAGATATACACAAAATATAAACACCTTATCAACTGATGAAAATTGAGCACTTTTACATGTACTAATTAAGTACAATATATTACAATAGTATATTTTAAACACTAACGTAATAAATGTAGGGTATCTTAATTAAAAGCACATTACAAGAAATCGTGTGATTTAAAGAAAAGAAAAGAAAATGCTATTGCAATGCACTCTGTATAACTGTGTAATGTGCATTAATCAGCAGTGTTAGAAAGAATATGAATTGCAGTTTATGTATTGCAAAAGAGTATAATTAACATAAAGGCGTAAAGAAACAAAACTTAAAAGATACTCACAATAAAACTTTAACATTCCAACTCTAACGAAAACAAATACAAATCGCAAATTTATTTTGCGAGTTTAATCTGTATGCCTTTGTACAAAAAATTATCTTTACAAAACTGACTACTGAACTTATAGTGTTATTAAAATGTTCTAAAACACTTTTGCGAGTTCTTTTATTTCTATTCGATCTATTATATTGCTCAGCAAGGCTTAAATAACCACTTTCAGCCATCATGAGATCGCCGTTAAAAAAATCAAAACAAACTCGCTAGCTGCTAGCAGACGATGGAGGTAGATCACGTGATATACGTATTCGGCAGGCTGTGACGTCACGTGAAAGTACCCCATTAGAGAAGCTTTAAATCGGCAAGCAATGTTGTTTTTCGCTACCGTCAATAGATGGCGCAATCAATGATAGAAGCAGGTTCGTCGGCCAGGGAGCAATAGGGAGAAGGAGATAAACGTTGTATGGCAGCAGCCAGGGATTTCCGCCAACAATTTTCGGCAGAAAAAGATGGCGCTGCAATACAAATCTTCCCTGTCTGTCGTCTGCTTCCTCCTACCCCCTTCCCCAACAGGTTTCAGTTTTCCCACCTTTCCATCTCTTGTTCCTTTGTCGCTGTTCGTGTTGGTGATGTATAGAGACGTGGGGAGGAAATTTTTCGACTATGTTTTTCCGGAAAATTTTCAATGTCAAATTGACAATTTTTCATGGAACATTTTTGAGCTTGCTATATTTTATTTTATTAGTTAATTTCTGTACTATTTAAACAAAAAATATAAGTCATAATTCTAACATTGTAATCTAAATGAATAAAATTTAAGTTTGATTCTGTTTTATACTTTCAAATTCTGCTTCTACTTCTGAGCATGACCTATGAAAGGAATGCACAAACACAATATTCTCTGTTAGTAGTAGTAATTCTGATTTAGACTACCCCATGTTCTGCAGTTCAGAGAGTGACCCAGAAAGTTTGTAGAAAAAATTGGGATTAACACATTCAAAATAATATTTTATTTTTTTCCTGAAAATTCGTATTGCCTAAATTTTTTCTTTACTAATAAAAATAAATAATAAAAAAAAGAAAGAAAGGAAAAGGAAAGAAATCAAAGCTAACATATTTTTATAGTAATTTGTTTTTTCCATATGAATCACCACAACAAATAAAAACAAACTTTAATCTCAATTTTCTACCTGAGTTATATAAGGCAAACAGATTGGGTACTTGAAAAAGAACTAAAAATATTAAGTAAATTAGTATACATTCAATCCTCCCAAATTTTAAAATGAATATTATTGCATCATACACAAACTAATTCAGTGGAGGTCATAAGATAAAAGCATCTGCATTAAAGCACACGTCTCTCTCATAAATAATTTATTTAATAAATAACATGTTTCATACTTAAACGAAATTCTCAGGGATGTGCCAGCTGCTCCAAATTGTGCCAAATCAATCCTGATGTGCCAATCTGCTAGAAAAAGATCATTTTTGGACACTTTTGCTCCAAATTCAGCAAAACTGCTCCATTTTTAATTTTTTCATATACGTTGAAAACGTTTGTAATTTTCCCAAATTTGTACAAAAATCATCACACATTCTAAGCATTCTTATTTAAATCTTTCTCTATTAATCTTAAAAATGAATATTTTTTCTTTGGCATCCCTTCGTTTAAACCTCCAATGCTTTAAGAGTAAAAATTGACCTCTATTTTAAATTTAATTTCATATAAATTGGAAATTTTTTGTTACTAAATGTTTTATAAGCTGCTGATGGTAGTTAATATAGTTTAGTAAATATTGTATTTTTGATGTAAAATAGATATTTTGTGTAGCAATGTATAAAACTGAATTTTTTTATTTATTTCATAAGCTTCTGATTCTCCACACCTCGTCCTAAAGCCCACATGTAGATAATTGGCCATAATCCCACAGCAACAGAAACTCATACTCAAGACTAGTTTTCATAGTCTTAAAAAATCTTTTAACGTCAGTTAATACATACGTGTGTGTGTGTTCGTACGCATACCCCCATTTTCATTATCCTCATTTTCAATAATTTTTTCGCGCCGCCGGGTTTTTAAGATCGTTACGCCGCCGCCGTGAATTTTTGTGCGGCGCAGACCTCTAAAGCCGGATTCATACTGGCCGTACCGCACCGCTAAGACGCCGCAATGACGTCACGTGGCGGAGCAACACGGCGCCCGCGCGACGAGCGCCGAGGGTTCGCGCATTATCTGGCGAGAACAGATATTCCGCAGCGACCGCTAAACTACAGCCAATTACAGAAGAACATTGGTGCATTTACTTGCGGCACCGCAAGCTCGCCGCGCGGACAGCCAACGGTCCAAAACGGCGAAACAGTACGGCATGGTTGCGGTGCGGCGCGGCAGATATGAATCCACCTTTATAGGGAGTAATCATGGGAGTAATGCTAAACACGGGAAGAGGTCGATCGTTGCGCCTCCTTTTCATGCGCGGCGGAGTTGACGTTTCTCCAACGTTTCGCTTTATCTCCTTCCCCCTATAAAGGTGGATTCATACCTGCCGCGCTGCACTGCAAACATGCCGTACTGTTTCGCCGTTTTGGACCGTTGGCTGTCCGCGCGGCAAGCTTGCGGTGCTACAAGTAAATACACCAATGCTCTTCTGTAATTGGCTGTAGCTTTGCTTGTCTTCTGTAATTGCGTAACTGCTCTTTTCCTTGGTGAAATCATAGATATAGGAATAACTAGATCAGGCATCGGTATGATAGAAAGAGGTTTTTCTTGTTGCCAAATATCTTCTGTGGCATCGGCCATGATAGTGGCAGAAAGCAGTGCTTTGATCATGGTTTTAGTTATGTTCGCCACTAGTCCAGCATCTTTTTTATTTATTTATTTTTTAATTCACTTTAAACATCATCATGCCCAAGTCGAGCTGTGCATATAATTGCACCAACAGGTTTAGGAAAGGATGTGGAATATCCTTTCACAGGTAATAAATGCTTGAAATTGGTGGTATTGAAAATCAAATACCAGTTGATGCTCAATAACGGTAGTATTTTTAAATTTCCTATTTACTGATGCTTTCGATCACTTTGTGAAGTAATTGAAGGAGATATTGCACATCCTTCTTGAATTAAAGTAGACATTGCTTAATTCATGTTTCTATATAAATATAATGCTGAATACTTTTGATGAATTTGAAATAGAAACTGCACTTAACATAAATAGAGAGTTTTTTGTCACTATTTCCAATTTCTGTTTAAATAATAATTACATCAACTTTAATTCCAAAATACACAGACAAACTAAAGGTATCGGCATGGGTGCTAGTTATTCCAGTACTGCAGCTAACCTGTATCTCTTCTATTATGAATATGTTTTTACATCCTCTAATACAATAAATTTTTCAGTATTTCGATACATAGACGACATTCTTGTTGTCAATGGCGATTTTATTAAAATTAAAGATAGGATCTATCCCTCTTGTTTAAAGCTTAATCAAGCAAATGACAGCCATTATTCCGCAGTTTTCTTAGACTTGAAATTGAACATCCTTAACCCATTCGTGCCTGGATATTTTTGCGACTTTCTTCGATTTTTGCTAACACCAGCAGTAATTGATAAATTTCTGATGTCAACTTTTTGAACAAGAGCTGATTTCATTTAAAATCATTATGTATAAAAATTGAAATGTCAAAATCCTACTTGGCCATATTAAAATATTTTGTGGAATTGAGGTTCAATACTCGCGAATAAAGGCTAGGAAAAATAAATAACGTTTTCGACAGATAGCGAAAATGCCGTCCCAAAAAAGGGACGCTAGGCATAAATGGGTTAATAACTTTTTATATATAGATATATATGATAAAAAAAGAAGTTTTCATTTTGATACAGTTGCTTTGCCACACTGGACCTCAAATCTACACAGAAAAATCTTCGTTAATATTTTAATTGGACAAATGTTAAGATTTTTTCGAATATGCAACAATAGCTATATTTTGGATTCACAAATTTATCTACTTTCTGCAAAATTGTTTTACAATAACGCATTTCCCTTAAATTTTATTAATTATTACACTAGAAACCTTAAAAATAACTTAAACCCCTGGAAATAGTCCAAAAGTTACAGGTGGGGCTTGCCAGTATATTTTTGCGTCCACCAGTGGCGGATTTTGTCAGAGTCACAAGGTTTCGTTCCGACGTCCAAGAGAAGAAACCAGGTACATGCAAATGTACGCCCGAGAGATGGCGTGGCTGTATATAAGGACGTTTAAACTTCATGTGTTGTTCGGTTCAGTGCAACAGAACGGTTGCCGTTGTGTACCTGTATATTGTTCATTAAAATATGTCCTTTTAGTTTAAAGTAGTTGACTGGTGTCGCTTTATTTAACAACCACTGCGTCAAGTGGTTATGGGCCCAGGTGCCCTGTTAACTGTAAAAGATTTAATTTGAAAGAATAAAAAGTGAAAA
>JAWZYV010017894.1:0-12915 GCA_038373885.1 Cheiracanthium punctorium
GGGGTGTTGGGGGGGGGGTGGGTGTGTGTGGGGTGGGGGGGGTTGGTGGTGGGTGGGGGTGTTGGGTGGGGGGGGTTTTGGGTGGGGGGGGGGTGGGGGGGGTGTGTGGTGGGTGGGGGTGTTGGGTGGGTTGGTGTGTGGTGTGTGGGTGGGGGGTTTTGGTGGGGGTGGGGTGGGGGGGGGGTGTGTGGGGTGTGGTGGGGGGGGTGGGGGGTGGTGTTGGTGGGTTGGGGTTGGGGGGTGGGGTTGTGGGGGGGTGGGGGTGGTGGGGGGGGGTTGGGGGGGGGTGTGGGTTGGGGGTGGTGTTGTGGGGGGTGTGTGGGGGGTGGGTTGGGGGGGGGTGGGTGGGGTGTGGGGGGGGTGGGTTGGGGTGGGGTGGGTTGGGGGTGTGGTGTTGGTGTGGGGGGTGTGTGGGGGGGGGGTTGTGTGGGGTGGGGTGGGTGTGGGGTGGTTTGGTGGGTTGGTGTGTGGGGTGGGGGGGTGTGGTGGGTTGGTGGTGTTGTGTGGGGTGTGGTGTTGGTTGTGGGTGGGGGTGGGTGGGGGTGTGGTTGGGTGGTGGGGGGTGGGGGGTTGTGTGTTGGGTGGGTGTGTGGTGGGGTGGGGGGGTGGGGGTGGTTGGGTGGTGTGGGGTGTGGGTGTGGGTGGGGTGTGTGGGGTGGTGGGTTGTTGGGTGGGGGGTTTTGGTGGTGTGTGGGGTGGTGGGGTGTGGGGGGTGGTGTTGGTGTGGGGGGGGTGTGTGGTTGGTGGGGTGGTTGTGGGGGGTGGGTTGGGGGTGGGGGGGTGTTGGGGGTGGGGGGGTGGTTGGGGTGGGGGTGGGTTGGTGTGGTGGGTTGTGTGGTGGGGTGGGTGGTGGGGGTGGTGTGGTGGGTGGGGGTGGTGGGGGGTGGGTGGGGGGTGTGGGTTGGTGGGGGTGTGTGGGGGTGGTGGTGGTTGGGTGTGGTTGGTGGTGGGGGTGGGGGTGGTTTGTGGGGTGGTGTGGTGGGGGTTGTGGTGGGTGGTTGGGGTGGGTGGGGTGTTGTTGGTGTGGGTGGGGGGTTGGGTGGGGGGGGTGGGTTGGGTGTTGGTGGTGGTGTTGGGTGGTGTGGGGGTTGGGGTGTGGTGGGTGTGGGTGGGGGTTGTGGGGGTGGTGGGGGGTGTGGTGTGGGGTTGTGGGGTGTGGGTTGTGGGTGGTGGTGGGGGTGGTGGTGGGGTTGGTTGGGGGTGGGGGTTGGGGGTGTTGGGGGGTGGGGTGGTGTGGGTGTGGTTGGGGGGGGTGTGTTGGGGGGGTTGGTGGGGGTGTGGGTGTGTGGGGTGTGGTGTGGGGGTTGGGTGTTGGGGTGGTGGGTTGTTTGGGGGTGGGGGTGGGGTGGGTTGGGGGGTGTGGTGGGTGTGGTGGGGTTGGGTGTGGGGTGGGGGTTGGTGGGGTGTTGGGTGGGTGGGGGTGGTGGGGGTGGGGTGGTGTGGGGGGTGGGTGGGGGGGGTGTTGTGTTGGTGGTGGGGGTGTTGTGGTGGTGGGTGGGTTGGGGTGGTTGGTGGGGTGTGTGGGGGTGGTGTTGGTGGGGTGTGGGTGTTGTGGTGGGGTGGGGTGGGGTGTGGTGGTGGGGGGTGGGGGTGGTGGGGGGGGGTGGGTGTGGGGTGGGGGGTGGGGTGTGGGTGGGTGTGGGGGGTGTGGGGTGGTGGGGGTTTGGGGTTGTGGGGGGGGGTTGTGGGGTGGGGGGGTGGGTGTGGGGGTGGGGGTGTGGGTGGTGTGGGGTTGGGGGGGTGGTTGGTGTGTTGGGTGGTGTGGGGTGGGGTTGTGGGTGGGTTGTGGTGTGGGGGTGTGGGTTGGGGGGGTTGGGGGGGGTGGGTGGGGGGGGTGTGGGGTGTGTTGGTGTGGGTTGGGGTGGGGTGTGTTGGGTGTGTGGTGTGGGGTGGGGTGGGGTGGGGTGGTGGTGGGTGTGGGGTGTGGTGGGTGGGTTGGGGTGGTTGTGTTGTGGTGGTGGGGGTGTTGGTGGGTGGGGGGTGGTGGGGTTTGTGGTGGGTGGGTGTGTGGTGTGGGGGTTGGTGGGTGGTGGGTGGGTGGGTGTGGTTGTGGGGGTGGGGTGTGTGGTGTGTTTGTGGGGTGTGGGGGGTGGTGGGGGTGGGTGTGTGTGGGGGGGGTGTGGGGGTGTTGGGTGGTGTTGGTTGGGTGGGGTGTTGGGTGGTGTGGGGGGTGTGGGGTGGTTGGGGTGTTGGGTGGGGTGGGTTGGGGTGGGGGGGTGGGTGGGGGGGGTGGTTTTGTGGTTGGTTGGTGGGTGGGTTGGGGGTGGTTGTGGGGGGGTGGGGGTGGGGGGGTGGTGGTGGGGGGGTTGGTGGTGGGTGGGGTGGGTGTGGTTGGGGTGTGGGTGTGGGTGGGGGGTGTGGGTGTGGGGGGGTGTTGTGGGGGGGTGTGGGTGGTGGGTGTTGGGGGTGGGTGGGGTTGGGTGGGGTGGTGGGTGGTTGGGTGGGGTGGTGGGGTTGGGGTGGTGTGTTGGGGGGTGTGGGTTGTGGTGTGGTTTGTGTGGGGGGGTGTGTGTGGTGGGTGTGGTGGGTGTTTGTGTTGGTGGGGGGGGGTTGGTGGGTTGGGGTGGGGGTGTGGTGGGTTGGGTGGTTGTGGGTTGGTGGGTTGTGTGGTGGTTTGGGGTGGGGTGGTGGGGTTGGTTGTGTTGTGGGGGGTGGGGGGTGGGTGGTTGGGTGGGGTGGTGGTGTTTGGTGGGTGGTGGGGTGTGGTGGTTGGGGGTGTGTGGTGGGGTGTGGGTGGGGGGGGGTGTTGTGGGGTGGTGGGTGGTGGGTGTGGGTGGTGGGGTGGTTGGTGGGGTGGGGGTGTGTGGGGGGTGGTTGGTGGTGTGGGGGTGGTGGTGTGGTGTGTGGTGGGTTGGTGTGTGGTTGGGGTGGGGGTGGGTTGGTGGGTTGGTTGTGTGTTGGGTGGGGTTGGGTTGTGGGGTGGGGGTGTTGTGGGGTGTTGGTGGGTGGTGTTTGTGGTGGGGGTGGTGGGTGGGTGTGTGGGGTGGGGGTTGTGGTGGGGTGGTTGGGGGTGGGTGTGTGTGGTGGGGTGTGTTGTGGGGTGTGGGTTGGGTGGTTGTGGTGGGTGTTGTGGGGGGGTGGTTGGGGTGTGGTGGTTGGTGGGGGGGTGGGGTGTTGTGGTGGGGTGTGGTGGGGGTGGGGGGTTGGGGTGGTGGTTGGTGGGGGTGGGGTGTGGTGGGGTTGTGGGGGTGGTTGGGGGGTGGGGGGGTTGGGTTTGTGGGGGTGTTGTGGGGTGGGGTGGTGTTGGGTGGTGGGGGTGGTTGTGGTGGTGGGTGTTGGGTTGTGGGGTGTGGGGGGGGTGGGGTGTGGGGGGTGGTGGTTGGTGGTGGTGGGGTGTTGTGGGTGGTTGGGGGTGGGTGGGTGGTGGGTTGTGGGTGGGGGTTGGGTGGTGGTGTGTGGTGTGTGTGGGGGTGTGGGTGTGGTTGGGGGTTGGGTGGTGGGTTGTGGTGGGGTGTGGTGGGGGGTGGGGGGGTGTGGTTGTGGTGTTTGGTGGGTGGGTGGGGGGGGGGTGGGGGTGGGTTGTGGGGGGTTTGTGGGTGGGTTGGGGTGGGTGGGTTGGGTGTGGGGGTGTGGGTGGGTTGTGTGGTGGGGGGTGGGTTGTGGTGGGTGTGGGTGTTGGTGGTGGGTTGTGGTGGTGGTGGGGTGTGGGGGGGGTGTTGGTGTGGTGGGGGGTGGTGTGGGTTGGTTGGGGTGGGTGGTGGGGGTGGTGGGGTGGGTTGGGGGTGGGGTGGTGTGTGGGGGTGGTGGTTGGGGTGTTGTGGTGGGGGGTGGTGTGGGTGTGGGGTGTTGGTGTGGTTTGGGTGTGGGTGGGGTGGGGGTGGGGGTTGGTGGGGTTGGTGGGGTGTGTGGGGGGGTGTGGGTGGTGGTGGGGTTGGTGGTTGGGGGGGTGTGGGTGTTGTGTGGGGTTGGGTGGGGGGTGTGGTGGGTGTTGGGGGTGGTGGGTGTTGTGGGGGTGGTGTGTGGGGTGGGTTTGTGGTGTGGGTTTGGTGGGGGGGGTGGTTGTGGGGTGGTGGGGGTGTGGGTTGTGTGGTTGGTGTGGGTGGTTGGTGGTGGGTGGGTTGTGGTGGGTGGGTTGGGTGGTGGGGGGTGTGTGTGTGGGGTGGGTTGTGGGTGGTGTGTGGGTGTTGGGGGTGGGTTGTGGTGGGTGGGTGGTGGGGTGGGTGGTGGTGGGGTGGGGGTGGGTGTGGGGGGGGGTGGGGGTGTGGTTGTGGGTGGGGTGTGTGGGTGTGTTGGTGGGGGTTGGGGGTGGTTGTGGGGGTTTGTGGTGGTGGGGTGTGGGTGGGTGGGGGTGGTGTTGGTGGGGTGTGGGGGTGGGTGTGGGGTGGTTTGTGGGGGTGGTTTGGTTGTGTGGTGGGTGTTGGTGGTTGGGTGGTTGTGGGTGTGGTGGGGGGGGTGGGTTGGTGTGTTTTGGGTGTGTGGGTGTTGTGGTGTGTTGGGGGGGTGGTTGGGGTGTGGTGGGGTGTGTGGGGTTGTGTGGGGTTGGTGTTGGGGGTGTGGGTGGGGGTGTGGTGGTGGGGGTGGGGTGGGGGTGTGGGTGGGTGTGGGGTGTGGGGTGGGTTGGTGGGGTGTGTGGGTTGTGGTGTTGGGGTGTGTGGGGTTGGTGGGGTGTGTGGGTGTGGGGGTGGTGTGGGGTGGGGGGTTGGGTTGGTGGTTGTGGGTGGGGGGGTGGTTGGGGGGTTGTGTGGTGTTGTTGTGGGTGTGGGTGTGGGGGGTGGTGGGTGTGGGTGTGTGGTGTGGTGGGGTGGGGGTGGGTGGTTGTGGTTGTGTGGGGTGTGGTTGGTGTGGTGGGGTTGGGTGGGGTGTTGTGTGGGTGTGGGGTGGGTTGTGTGGGGTTGGGTTTGTGGGTGTTGTGGTGTGTTGGTGGGGTGGGGGGGTGTGGGGGTTGTGGGGGTTGGTGTTGGGTTGTGGGGGGGGTGTGTGGTGGTGTGGGTGTGGGTGGTTGGGGTTGTGTGGGGGTGGTGTGGTGGGGTGTTTGGTGGGTGGGTGTGGGGGTGGTGGGTTGGGGTGTGTGGGTGGTGGGTGGGTTGTTTTGGGGTGGGGTTGGGTGGTTTGTGGTGGGGTGGTTGTGGGGGTGGGGGGTGGGTGGTGGGGTTGTTGGTGGGGTGGGTGTTGTGTGGGGGGGTGGTGGTGTGGGGTGTGGTGGGTGTTGGTGTTGGGGGTGGTGGGTGTGTGTGGGGGGGTGTGTTGGTGGGGGTTGTGTGGTTGGGTGGGGTGGTGTTGGGGGTGGGTGGGGGTTGTGGGTGGGGTGGGGTTGGTGTGGTGGGGGGTGGTTGTGGGGTGTGGGTGGGGTGGGGGTGGTTTTGGGGTTGGTGGGTGGGGGTTTGGTGTGGGGTGGGTGTTGTGGTGGGGGTGTGTGGGGGGGTGGGTGTGTGGTGGGGGTGGTTGGGGGGTGTGTGGGTTGTGTTGGGTGGGGGTGGGTGTTGTGGGGTGTGTGGTGTGGGGGTTGGGGTGTGGTTGGTGGGGGTGTTGGTGGTTGTGGTGGGGTTGGTGGTGGTGTTGGTGGGGTGGTTGGGGTGTGTTGGGGGGTGTTGGGTGGGTGGTGTGGTGGGGTGGGTGTGGGGGGGTGTGTTGTGGGGGTTGGGTGTTGGGTGTGGGGTGGGGGTGTGGGTGGTGGGGGTTTGGTGGGTTGTGGGTTGGGTGTGGTGGTGTGTTGGGGGGTTGGGTGGGGGTGTGTGGGTGGTGGTGGGTGGGGTTGTGTGGTGTGGGGTGGGTGGTGGGTGTGTGTGGTGTTGGTTGTGGGTGGGGTGTGGTGGGTTTTGGTGTGTGGGTGGTGGGGTGGTGTGGGGGTGGGGTGGTGGGGGTGGGGTGTGGTTGTTGGTGGGTGGGGTGTTGGTGGGTTGGGTGTGGGTGGGGTGGTGGTGTGTTGGGTGGTGGGGGTGTGGGTTTTGTGGTGGGTGGTGTGTGGGGTGGGTTTGTGGTGGTGGGGGTTGGTTGGGGGTGGGTGGTGTTGTGGGGGTTTGGGTGGTGGTGTTGGTTGTTGTGGGGTGTGTGGGTGGGTGTGGTGTGGTGGGGGGTGTGTTGGGGTGGTGTGGTTGTGGTGTGGTGGGGTGGGGGTGGTGTGGGGGGTGGTTTGTTGTGGTGGGGGGTGGGGTGGTGGGGTTGGTGGTGGGGGGTGTTGGGGTGTTGGGTGTGTTGTTTGGTGGTGGGTTGTGGGTTGTTGTGTGGTGTGTGTGGTTTGTGTGGGGGGGTGGTTGTGGGTGTGGTTGGGGGTTGGTGGTTGTGGGTGTGGTGGTGGTGGGGTGGGTGGTGTGTGGGGGGTGTGGGTTGTGGTGGGTTGGGTTTGGGGTGTGGGGGTGGTTGGTGGTGGGTGGTGTGGGTGGGGGGGGGGGTGTGGGTTGGTGGGGTTTGTGTTTGTGTGTGGTGTGTGTGGGTTGTTTGGTGTTGGGGGTGGGTGGTGTGGGGTTGTGTGTGGGGTGGTGTGGTGTTTGGGTGGTTTGTTGGTGGGGTGGTTTTGGTGTGGTGTGGTGGGGGGTGTGTGTGGTGGGGGTGGTGTGTGGTGGGGGGTGGGGTGTTGTGTGTGGTGTGTGTTGTGGTGTGGGGTTGTGTTGGGTGGTTGGGGTTGTGTTGGTGTGGTTGTGTTGGTGGGTGTGTGGGTTGGGTGTTGTGTGTGTTGGTGGTTTTGTGGGTGGGTTGTGGTGGTGTGTGGTGGTGTGTGTGGGGGGGTTGTGTGGGGGTGGTGTGGTGGGTGGGTATAAGAGTGCTGTGCTGTGGGTTGTGTTAAGGGGTGTATGGGGAGGTAGGGTGGGTTTTTTTTGGGTGGGGGAGGGGGGGTTTTTTAGATTGGTGGGGGTGGGGTGAGAAGTGTAGTGAGTGTGTGTGAGTGTGTGAGTAGAGAGTTGAGTGGTAGATGGAGTGGATGTGTAGGTTGTGGTTATTAGTGGGGGGTTTAAAAGTGTGGGTGGGGGTGATGAGTGAGAGAGAGCGTGTCTCTATATATATATCTCACTCTATATATCTCTAAGTAGGTATCCCTCTATCTGATATCGGTTGCCTCTGGGGACTATATAGTATATCTGGTTCTCTCTCATATCCTCTATATAGTCTCTATCTATATATCTCTCTATCTATCTATGTATTAGTATATCTCACTCTCTTGTCTCTCTCGAGATATATATCTATAGTTTTGAATTGATGGTTATAGTTTGTGTGTGGGTGGAGGGGTGTTTGGAAGTGGGGGGAAGGTATTTTCTTAGGGGTGTGTGATAGGTTAGGTTATAGTTTAATTTTGGTGTATTTCTTCTCTCATCTATATCTCTCTCTTTTAGGTAAGTTATCTACTCTCATGGTAAGTCGGGGGTTTTAATTTATTTCTATCTCTCTCACTACATCTTTTATTTTGTTCTCTATCTCTCTCTATATCTCTATCTCTTTTTATGTGGATATATATACTCTCTGGTTTTATCTCTCTTCTCTATATCTATCTTATCTATCTCTCTTCTCTCTCATCTTGTTGGTGGTTTTGTTGTGGATAGGGTGTGAGGGGAGGTAGATTAGGGGGGTTGTACTCTCTCTATCTCTCTCTCACTACTCCATCTATCTCTATACTGGGATCTCTCTCTATATCTCCTCTATATTAGGGATATATATCTCTCTCTCTTATATGGTTTACTATATCTCACCTATATCTATCTCTCTGGGGACATATATCTATATATACCTATCTCAGGAGGTATCTATAGGGTTTTATCTAGGTGATATGGGGGGTGTGGGGGGAGGGGATGGGATTAGGTAAAAGGTGTATTAGTACTCTCTCTGAAATTGGTAGTGTTGGGTGAGAGGAGGAATGAAGGTGAGGGGAGTTGGATATATATAATTAAGTGGTAAGAAGTATGGTTAGTTTTATACTCTCTCTTGGGTATGATATCTCTGTGTAGTGAGTGTGTGGTGAGAGTGAGAGAGAGTTGAGTGAGGAGATAGGGGTGTATGGGGGGTAGGGTTTGGTGTTTTTCTCTATCTACTATCTGATGTCTATAGATTGGGATTTAGGTGGGGGTAGTGGGGAAGGTGGGGGATGTTATGTGTCTGTGAGTGCTGATGATAGAGTGTGATGCTGAGTTATATCATCTCTTCTCTCTGACTATTTCTCTCTCTCTCTATATATATTTGGGGGGGAATGGGTAGTTAGGGAAGGGAAGAAGAAGGTGGGGGGAGGGGAGTGAGGTAGTAGGATGTAGGGAATGTTAGGAGTAGGAGAGAAGGTTAGGGGTTGGTCGTGTTGAGTAGTGAGAAGTGAATGTGGTTTTGAAGGGTGGGTGGGGGGGTATGGGGTGGTGGGTGATGTGTTGGGTGTGGGGGGGGTTGTGGGTGGGGGGTTGTGGGGGGAGTGTGGATGTTGGGTGGTGGGGTTGGGTTTGTGTTGTTGTGGTGTTGTTGGGGGGTTGGTGTTTGGTTGGGGTGTGGGGGGGGTGAGGGGGGGTTGGTGGGTGTAGTGTTGGGTTTGGAGAGGGTGGGGTGGGGGTGGGGGGGTTGGGGGGTGGTGGTGTGGGGGGGTGGGGGGTGGGGGGGGGGTTGGAGGTGGGGGGGTTGGTTGTGGGTAGGTTAGTGTGGTTTGTTTGGTGGGGGTGGTGTGTGGGTGTGTGTGAGGGGGGTGTGTGTGGGGGTTTTGGGGGGGGGTGTGAGGGGGGGGTGGGTGGGGGGTGTTTGTGGGGGTGTGTGTTGTGTTGGTTTGTGGGTTGTTGGTGGGGGGGTTGAGTGTTTTGTGGTGGATGGGGTTGTGTGTGGTTGGGGTGGGGGGGTGGTTTGGGGGGGGGTGGGTGGGTGTGGGGGTTGGGGGTGGTTTGGTGGTGGGGGGGGTGGGGGGGGGGGGGTGGGTGAGGGGGGGTGTGTTGGGGGGTGTGGGGGGGGGTGGGTTGGGGGGGTGTGGGTTGGGGTTGGGGGTGGTGTTGGGGGGGGGTGGGGTGGGTGTGGGGGGGGGGGGGGGGGGTGTGGTGGGTGGGGGGTTGTGTGTGGGGGGTGGTTGGGTGGGTGGGTGGTGGGGGTTGGGGTGGTTGTGTGGGGGGGTGGGGGGGGGGTGGGTTGTGGGGGTTGGTGGGGGGGTGGGTGGTGTGTTTGGTGGGTTGGGGGGGTGTTGGGGGGGGGTGGGTGGGGGGTGGTGATGGGGGTGGTGTGTGGGGGTGGGTGGGGGTGGGGGGTGTGGGTGGGGGGGTGGGGGTGGTGGTATGTGGGGGGGGGGGGGTGGTGGGGGTGGTGTTGGAGGGTGTTGGTGGGTGTGGGGGGGGGGGGGTGGGGTTGGTAGGGGTGTGGTTTGATGGGGGTGTGGGTGGGGTGGTGGGTGTGGGTGTTGTGGAGTGGTTGTGGTTTTGGTGTGGGGGTTGGGTGGGTGTGGTGGGTGGGGGGGGGGTTTGGTGTGGTGTGGTGGGGTGGGTGGGGGTGGGGGGGTGGGGGGGTGGGGGTGTTGGGTGGTTGTTGGTGGGGGGTGGTGGGGGGTTGTGGGGGGGTGGGGGTGGGGTTGGGTGGTGGGTGGTTGTGGGTGGGGGTTGGGGGTGGGTGGAGGTGTGGGGGTGTTGGGGGGGGTGTGGGGGGTTTTTGGTGGGGTGGTGTGGAGTGGGATGTTGGGGTGGGGTTGGGGGTGGGGGGGGGGGGTGTGGGGGGGGGGGGTGGGGGGGGGGGGGGGGGGGGGGGTGGGGTGGGGGGGGGGGTGGGGGGGGGGGGGGTGGGGGGGGGTGGGGGGGTGTGGTGGGGTGTGGGGGGGGGGGGGGGGTGGGGGGGGTGGGGGGGGGTGGGGTTGGGGGTGGGGGGGGTGTGGGGTGGGGGGGGGGGGGTGGGGGGGGGGTGGGGGGGGGTGGGGTGGGGGGGGGGGGGGGGTGGGGGGGTGGTGTGGGGGGTGGGGGGGGGGGGGTGGTGGGGGGGGGGGGTGTGTGGTTGGTGTGGGGGGGGGTGGGGGGGGGGGGGTGGGGGGGGTGGGGGTGGGGGGGGGGGGGGGGTGTGGGGGGGGTGGGGGGGGGGGTGGGGGGGGGGGGGGGGGGGTGGGGGGGGGGGTGGGGGTGGGGGGGTGGGGGGGGGGGGGGGGGGGGGGGGTGGGGGGGGGTGGGGGGTGTGTGGGGGGGGGGGGGGTGGGGGGGGGGGGGGGGGGGGGGTGGGGGGGGGTGGGGGTGGGGGGGGGGGGTGGGGGGGGGGGGGTGGGGGGGTGGGGGTGGGGGGGGGGGTGGGGGGGGGGGGGGGGGGGGGGGGGGGTGGGGGGGGGGGGGGTGTGGGGGGGGGGGTGGGGGGTGGGGTGGGGGGGGGGGGGTGGGGGGGTGGGTGGGGGGGGGGGTGGGGGGGGGGGGGGTGGGGTGGGGGTGGGGGGGTGGGGGGGGGGGGGTGGGGGGGGGGGGTGGGTGGGGTGGGGGGGGGGGTGGGTGGGGGGGGGGGGGGGGTGGGGGGTGGGGGTGGGGGGGGGGGGTGGTGGGGGGTGGGGGGTGGGGGGGGGGTGGGGGGGGTGGTGGGGGGGGGGGGGGGGGGGGGGGGGGGGGGTGGGGGGGGGGGGGGGGGGGGGGGGGGGTGGGGGGGGGGGGGTGGGGGGGGGGGGGGGGGGGGGGGGGGGGGTGGGGGGGTGGGGGGGGGGTGGGGGGGGTTGTGTGGTTGTTGGTGAGTGGGTGGGTTGGTGGGTTGGTGGGTTGGGTTGGTTGGGGTTGTTGGTGGGTGTGGGGTGTGGTTGTGTGGTTTGTGAGTGGTGTTGGGGGTGTTGTGGGTTGGTGGGTTGTGGGTGTTTTGTGGGTGTGGGTTTGTTTGGGTGGTTTGTGGTGTGTGTTGTGGGGGTGGTTGGGTGGTGTTGTTTTGGTGTGGTGGGGTGGGGGTTGTTGGGTGTGGGGTTGGTGGGTTGGGTGGGGTTGTGTGGGTTGTTGGTGTGTGTTTGTGGGGTTGTGGGTTGTTGTGTGTGTGGTTTGTGTGGGTGGGTGGTGTTGGGGTTTGGTTGGGGTGTTGGTGTGTGTGGGTGGGGGGGTGGTTTTGGGTTGGGTGGTTGGTTGTGTGGGGTTGTGTTGGTGTTGTTGTGGGTGGGGGGGGGGTGGGGGGGTGTGGGGGGGGTTGGGGGGTTGTGTGGTGTTGGGTGGTGGTGTTTGTGGGTTGGTGGGGGGGGGGGTGGGGTGTGGGGGGGTGGGGGTGGGTTGGTGGGTGTGGTGGTTGTGGGTGGGGTGTTGGGGGTGTGGTGGTGTGTTTGGGGTGTTGTGGGGTGGGGGTGGGGTTGTGGGGGGTGTGTTGTGGGGTTGGGGGGGGGGGTGTGGGTTGGTGGGTGTTGGTGTGGGTGTGGGGGTTGGGGGGGTGGTGTGGTGTTGTGGTGGGGTTGGGGGGTGGGTGTGTGGTGGTGGGGTGGTGGTGGGGGGGTGGTGTGGGTGTGTTGGTGGGGGGGTTGGGTGGTGGGGGGTGTTGGGGGTGGGTGTTGGGTTGTGTGGGGGTTGGGGGTTGGTGTGGTGTGGGGGTGGTGGTTGGGGGTGGGTGTTGGGGTGGGGGGTTGTTGGGGTGTGGGGTGTGGGGGTGTTGTTTTGGGTGGTGTTGGGGGGTGTGGTGGTTGGGTGGTGGTTGGGTGGGTGTGGTGGGTGGGTGTGGGGTGGTGGTGGTTGGGGTGGGGGTGTGTGGGTGTTGGTGGGGGTGGTGTTGTTGGGGGGTGTGGGTGTGTGGTGGGTGTGTGGGTTGGTTGTGGGGTGTGGGGTGGTGTGGGTGTGTGGGGTGGGGGGGGGTGGGTGGTTGGGGTGTTTGTGGGGTGGGTGGTGGGTGTGGGGGTGGTGTGGGGGTGTGTGTGGGTTGGTGTGGGGGTTGGGGGGGGGTGGGTGTTGTGGGTTGGGGTGGTGGTGGGGGTGGGGGTGTTGGGTGGGTGGGTGTGGGTGGGGTGGGTGGTGGGTGTTGTGGTTGGTGTGTGGGTGTGGGGGGGGTGTGGGGGGGTGGGGTGGGGGGGTGTGGGTGGTGGGTGTGGGGGGGGGGGTGTGGGTGTTTGTTGGGGTTGTGGGGGTGGTGGGTGGTGGGTGGGGGGGTGGGGTGTGGTGGTGTGGGGGGGGGGGGGGGGGTGGTTTGGGGTGGTTGTGGTGTGGGGTGGTGTGGTGGGGGGGTGGGTGGGGGGGTGTGGGGTGGGGTTGTGGGGGGGTTGTGGGGGTGTGTTGTGGTGGTGGGGTGGGGGGTTGTGGGGTGGGTGGTTGGGGTGTGGTGGGGGGTGGGTGGGTGGGGGGGGGGGGTGTTGGGTGGGTGGTGGGGTGGTGGGTGGTTGTGTGGGGTGGGGGTGGGTTGGGGGGGGTGGTGTGGGGGTTGGTGGGGTGTGGGTGTGGGGGGTGTGGTGGTTTGGGGGGGGTTGTGGTGGTTGTGTGGGGGGTGTGGGGGGTTGGGGGGTTGGTGGGGTGGGGTGGGGGGTTGGGTGTGTGGGGGTGGGTGGGTTTGGGGGGGTGGGGGTGGGGTTGGGTGGTTGTGGGTGGGGTTGGGGGGTGTTGGGTGGGGTGGGGTGGGGGTGGGGGGGAAGGTGGGGAGTATGTGGGGTGGGGGGGGTGGAGAGTTTTATTAGTATAATTGGTTAGTATGTAGTATTTTTTGAGAATTAAATTACCTATATAAAGTGTAGTGGTGGTGAAAGGTGGTGGGTGGTGGGATTTTGTTTTGGAGTGTGAATGGTGTTTTGGTGTGGATGGGGAGTGGTGTGTTGGGTTGTGTGAGTATTGAGATAGGTGTTGAGGGTTGGTGATTGAGTGATGAGGGTTTGGAGGAGAATTTGGGTGTGTGGTTGGTGGGTTGGAATAATTTGGATGTTTGGTTTTGATGAATGTGTGTATGATGGGGTGTGTTGTGTTGTTTTATAGGTGGGGGGTGTTGGGGGTTTTTTGAGAGTAGGGGATTTGTTTGGATGAGGGTAGGGGAGGTGATTAATGTGTTGTATGGTGGGAGATGGGGTGGAGGGGTTGAGTTAGGGGGTTGCTCACAGTATCATCTCTGTTGAGATTTTGGGGGAGTGATAGGAGA
>JAWZYV010017895.1:0-78232 GCA_038373885.1 Cheiracanthium punctorium
GGCTTCAATTTTCTTCTCTAAATCCGCCTTCATCTGTTCTTGTCCGGCTTTCATCTCGTCTTGTCCGGCTTTCATTTCTTTTTTTATCTCATCTTGTCCGGATTTCATTTCCTGCATCATATTCATGAGCTTTTGAAGTTGTTCTTCCATTTTTTGTCTAGTCAAAACCATAAACTGGAAAATTAAAGTCTTCCTTTAGAATCCCGATTCTGACACCAAATGTTGCGGAATTCCTCTGCTACTCCTTGGGTTCGTCGTTCTAAAGTCCTGTTGGTGTAAAAAGTTCAAGTAAAAAGTCACTTGTCAGGATGGAACACAAACTTTATTGCTTCTAGATCTTCGTAGTACAATCAGCTGTACACAATTCACAAGCACAATCTAGCAATAACGTGCTTTTAACAATCCGCTTCGATCAGAAGCTCTCACAAATGCTGTATTTCTCACACCAAAATAAGTCACTTTCACAGGCAAAAATTCCGTAGAAATATTCAAGGGATATAGTACACAATCCCTTAAGACACAGCAATGAAGAATTTACACACAGCACTTTGAAAACAGCTTCACAAAACAAGCTAAAACACAGCTTCTATAGCACTATCAATTCACACAAACGTACCGAGAGCTATTCACACATCGAGCGTTCAGCTCGCACTGACTGTCGGGGCGACGCGCTCTTCTATAAATAGCCGGCGCAGGAGGTACAAGAGGTTTCCAGAAAAGTCATTTCTCGAGGGTTCTACATAAAGCGTGAATTTTGATTACGTCATAGAAGAGAAATGTTAGGTTATTATGCGTTTTTAATGCAGGAAAAACAACTTCCAGGCCCCATTGGGAAAATCGCGCCAAATGACCAAAATGTCGCCAAACTGGGCGACTTTTGGCGAAATATCGCCAAATTTGGCGCCAAAAATAAGTCCTCAGAAGTGAAGAGATCTAAGCTCTAGGACTAATATTTCTCGAGATTTCTAGAAGCCCATAGAAAAACATATGGGAAAGCGAAACCTCCGTATCTCCGGTTCTAATTGGCCGATTTTGATGCAACAAAAAGCAAAATTTATCTATTTGAAGCGTAGAATACGAATTTTAAATCATTTTAAGCCCCAGAGCAGCGGGTTGCCCCGAAAATTCGTAACAATACTCTTGTGTGTGTCCTTATTGCTGACTTTGGAATATTCATTCAGTTTCGCCTAGGTAATGAGTTGACTAAATAATACAGGCATGCAACAGCCACATTAAATATATTAATGACTATGTCATTTTATCTCTCACCCCCTTTTGAAAGTGTGACATAAAAATGAGACACGAAAATGCGTTACAAAAACGCGGCATAAAAGTAAGAATAAATGTCCGCTGAAAATGTTAGTATGTGTTACGTAAACCACCGATTTCTATAAGCTCCGTAAGGTTGCATTTATTTGATAAAACGATTGTTTAAAAATTTCACCTGTTTATTTAAATACTATTAGTTCACAACAGCTTTAATCTATTGTTACAATATTTCGTAAGCTGTAGAATATACATTACATGTATATTTTACATATATTTAAATACTATTCGCTCACAACAGCTTTAATCTACGTATTGTTACAATATTTACTAAGCTCTAGAATGTGCATCACATGTATTTTTTTATCAATAGGTTACAATCCTAAAAATTTCAACATAGGCTTACCAAGTGAAATACACGCTAGATGAGAGATAAAACGACATAGTCCATTAATATCGTTTTAATATGGCAATCACGAAACTAAAAAATTAGGGGGTTCAGGGAGGTCTCCCATTGACGAGGCTCGAACAGCCGAGTTATACATATATTCTTTCAATGAATTGTCTACAACTGATGTACAGTTCCACTATATAGAGCTACAGAAATTGTCTTATCCAAAAAAAAAGAAAAAAAAAGAAAGAAAGAAAGAAAGAAAGAACGAAAGAAAAAAAGAATTACAAGATTTATCTGTTGCCTTAAAAAAGATAAATCATGCCAAGCTCATAGATTATAAAACCTTTTCAATACAAAAATATTTTTGCGACAAATCTGCGATGTATTTTAGTTAAAACTGGCGAGATTTCGTAGATAAAAAGTAATGTTGTATTATCACTATAAATGCATTTTATAAGACCCTGTAAAAGACCATTAATTTTTTTTAGCGTTTAACTGAAAA
Source organism: Cheiracanthium punctorium (assembly GCA_038373885.1). Classification (NCBI taxonomy): domain Eukaryota; kingdom Metazoa; phylum Arthropoda; class Arachnida; order Araneae; family Cheiracanthiidae; genus Cheiracanthium; species Cheiracanthium punctorium. The sequence goes on from JAWZYV010017895.1 coordinate 2,163, forward strand.
ATATAAAAATTTTATACTCATTTTCTTGTGCTAGAAACTATTAGTATCTCTCGAATGTATTAGTGTCTCTCAAATGCCACAGACTGCAATGTATGGGAATTCTTTTGAGTGCTCCTGAAGAACTATTAATAATACGGACATTATTCTCAATGGAGAGCATCATTTTGAGAGCCTCAGTAATATATATGCCAACTTTGTTTTCTTTCAAAAATCGAATATCTCAAAATTTTCAAGAATGACTGTTGATTTAGTCATTCCTGTATCAACAGATAACGTGGGGAGACCCCCCGGAACCCCCCCCCCCCTAATTTCTTAGACTGTGCTGTGTGGGCTGTCCGGGCGATCCGCCAAGATAAATGCCGGACACATGCAATTATTGATGGTTCGGAATACGATTGGCAACAGTTTGCCAGCAAATTTGAAGAAAATATAGTTTGGCGTTAATGACCGCCGGGATAATACGTAAATACCTTTTTCGATTTATCGTAAAATAATAAAAATATCGCCAAGTTCGGTTCATTTTTCAAAGCACTTTTTTCGCACCCTATTTGGCAATTTATGGCAAAAGTCGCCAACATTGCCGGCTTTTGGCGCAAATTTTGAAGGAGGCACACGATTGTCGTCGGAAGCTAAATCATATTGTATCAGGTTGTAACGAAAATTCTCCGCCAAATCTGCTTGAGTCAGCTCATGCGGCACCCAGCGATTGAACTTGCACATGAAGTTTATGTGATGCATAGCATGGCATTAATGTAACTCTTTAGCTAGCTCTCAAGTGGTTAAATACTGATCTTCTTCCACAAGTTCTCGCAGGTGGCCCTCACTAACATTAGTAGGCCAGCCAGAGAGCTCTGTTCCTTGAATGTCATAGACCCTGTTTTTTAACTTTCAGTACCAAACCTTCACAGTGCCATATGATACAACAGTAGAATCTAAATTACACACATAATTCTTTGACATTCTGTAGCACTTTTTGCAACAGAACTGGAAGTAAATGATGGTTCTAATCCAGTAACGTGGTAGTTCCATTTCAGACACCTTGTACTTAATGATAACCATATTTTTTAACAACACAGTGTTCTAAAGCAAGTATCTTTCTTTCAAATGACAAATATTGTTTGACAAAATAGGAGTAAACACACCAACGTGAACTGTTTGCAGACGATATTTGTGGTGGCGGGAAACTTTCGTTACAACCTAATAGGATAGTAGTATATGCTTAAAATAGATGCCTGTCTCTAAACTGCCATTGACCATATTGTATTGAAATTATTTTGAGTGTTCCCGTATAGAAAAACATTTAACTATACAGACACTGTTTTCGATGCAAAGCTTCATTTTGTAATCCTTAATAACATCCAATTTTGTTTCATTTCAAAGAGCAGAATATCTCTAAAACTCAAAGTCAAAGCCTTTTGTGGAGGCAATTACAACGGGCGCGGGAAAAAACATTTTAAGGAAATTTGTCTTTCATTCAATATATTTAATTTTCATTCACCTAAAATAAATAAGTTCATATTCAATTTTTATTACAGACCCAAATCGAATTTCATGCTCATCTGGAAACGCGCGGAATTAGGGATGGACGCGAGACGAATTTTTTGCGAGACGAGACATAGATTTACAGTTTTTTGCGAGACGAGAGAGACATTTTTAACATTACGATATAGAGATTTTTGCGAGACGAGACAAGCTTTTAGGCTATTTTGCGAGACGCATATTTTTCATCTCGCGTCCATCCCTACGCGGAATCTTTTCGCAGTCGAAAGCTTTCGTTTTGTATACATAAACATTCGAATATCCAGCAGACGATTTAATTGTGGGGGGGAAAAAATAATAATAAACTGTGTAATCGCAAGAAATTATTTTAAACGTATTGGAATCCCCCAATTGCATGACGTCATTTCCACTTAAAATAGGTCATTTTGTCACGCAAATGATTCACTTTTTTTGACTCTCGGAAACGAAATGGTGCTGAAAATAGCGAAAAATCGCTTAAAAATGAGGGAACGGGTGGATTTTCAGATTTTTAAAATTGACAGATTGTTATCTATATTTTTTTACAAAGTTGTGAAAATTTTCAAGCGGATCGTACAAACGATGTAGAAGTTGTTAGTCTTTTTGTCCTTGACATTGTAATCTTTTTGCAGTCATGGAGGAAAAAGTTTTATCTTGAAGTCAGGGTTCAGCGCAACTACAAGGGGTGATCAAATGAAAAGGTACGAAACGTCGCAACAACCTAACCGTTATCATATTTGTCTATGCAGCTATGAGAGCACGTAGCGAGACATCTAGGAATGCGATTCGTGCCTTTTGTGTGGATAGGAACATGCGGGGGCCCCGCAGGAGAGAGCAGAAGCTCTTGTAAAAAGCATCCTCCTACGTCCAATTGACGCGGCAGTGTGTGTGAGGACAGGATGGCGTTTACATTGCAAAATTCGACGATTTAGGGGCAGCGAGGTGTTATCCGATTTCTGACAGCGGAAGGTGTTAAACCGACCACTATTCATCGCCGGATGATGACCGTATACAGGGAAGACTGTGTGTCCCACAAGTCAATGCGAAAATGGAATGTCCGTTTTCGCCAAGGAACTGGCCAGGTTCAAGTGGGAGACGTCATAAGCGTAAAGTTTTCAAAATTATTGGGGGGGCCGGGCCCCACAACCACATATATTCACGTCAGTGGCGTACCCAAAGGGGGGTGTTAGGGGGATCATACCCCCCACCCCATGAGGAATTTTTTGCCCACAAAATGTATATTCTTCACTCCCTTATCATACACCCGTATACATATATGTGAGAAGTCGTAACCCCCCCATGAAAAATTTCTGGCTACGCCACGGATTCACGTACATATAACTTACTCATAGCTGCCAACTACTACGGAATATAATCAACAACTTTTTCTACGTGATTTTTCGGTTAAAATACTAGTATAGCAAAATTTTTGAGCTACACGCGCGAGCTGGTTACTATTTTGAAAAAAATAATTAAAAAATATACTGTTTATAAAAACTGGTTAGTGGTTAATTATATTCCGTAGTAGTTGGCAGCTATGACTTACTATATATAAGTGTCAATTATTGGAGTCGCTCGAGCTCTATGGGTCCATAGAATTCTACACCTATGTAAGGTAAGTATTCATGTTAGTATCTTCCTACCATGTTATAAGTTAAAAATAGAAGCAAAGCAAAAAATCCAAAGGAGGAAAAAAAACAAATATTTTCGATGAGATAGTGCATTTTAGACACATCTGAACTTTTCTTCATTTCATACTTTACATTGCATAATCTGATTTTAATTAACAGAGCTTGGAGCCAGAGGAGGGCAGCTTATAATAACATTGTGTGTTACGTGGCGTCACAATGGATACTAAATCATGATTGAAATCAAAAGAAGAAAATTTTTAAAAGTACAAGTAAAGGTTTTTTTAAACGTTTGTAAATGTGTAAAATACTTTTTTTTATGTTAGTATAAATGAGTTTTCTGTATTGAGTGGTAAATTATTGGGTGGGCTCAGCCCCTATTCACAATTTATTGGGGGGGCTCGAGCCCCACGGGCCCATATAACTCTACGCCTATGGGAGACGTTGGACAATCCGCCCTACAGTCCGGACGTGTCGCCCTGCGATTTCCATGTGTTGGGTCCACTGAAGAAACCACCTGAAAGAGAAGCGCTTCAACTCGGTCGACGACGTACTCAAGGACGCTGTGACGGACTGGGTCTCGTCACGGCCACGGGAATTCTGGGAACAAGGAATCCTGCGGCTTGTTCATCAGTGGGATCGTTGTGCCCATGCCTAGGGTGTATATTTTGAATAAAGTCTACATTTGTACCCACCGTGTCGTTTCGTACCTTTTCATTTGATCACCCCTTGTAGTTAGTAGGATGATACGCTTTAAAGAATAACGTCCCATAGAGCGCAATGTATTGGGACTATTTTCAGTGCTCCTGTAGAAAAAATCTATAAATGCTACATAGATCCTTTACAATAGGGTACATGGTACTGCAGATAAGAATAACATATATAAATTTCGTAGAAATCGATGCCTATTGACGCGAGTTATATCAAGGACGGACAGAAAGACAAACTGAAATCTTAAACACTTTTCTACCTTGTTGGAAAGTGTCAAAAAAGCTAGATCTTGAGGGGGAAAGACGAAAACTTTCAAGGTAAAGGCGCGGGGCCCCCAAAAGCGCGGGGCCCGTAGCATTTGCTACATCTGCTATATTGTTAATCCGGCACTGGATAACGCTATCCGCTTTTCGGAATTTCCAATCATGAAACTTACTTTATATGTTCGAAGGCGCTGTATTGTCCAATGGCATTTGACGTTAACGTTATCGTGAGTGGAACCGCTATATAAAAACTCCCTAATAAAGATGGTGGAAAACTAAAAATGCGTTTCGGGATTTAACACAACCTAACGAGACAGGCAGATTTATTTCTTAAGTAACGCAAGATCTAATATTTGGAACTTCATTTTTATACTAAACAAAAGATTCTTTTTTAATGCTAGATACTAATACATGTAACTCCTAACTCCCGTAAGATAGAACCACCTCCTTTTTGCAAAAACCCTTCAATTGTTTTACGGCATTCAGCCCAGCGCAACACACTGCTCTTATTCTATCAGTTGATACAGGAAAATTTTACAAAATCTAATTCCATATCTATAACACGAGTACTATGCAAGATTTTTTTACAACATAGTTTTGAAATTTTAATCTAAAGTTTTCTGTTTTAACTAAGCCACTACCTCATTTCGAAGGCACTGAACAAAAAAGCAAAAAAAAAAAAAAAAAAAAAAAAAGCAATTCAATATTTCTCTATGTCATAGATTTTATAATTTCTGACACTATAAAAAATGCTTATAGAATATAAAAACATAAAAAAAAATTAAATTAGAAAAACTGATTTTTTATGAACGCATTAAAAGCATTAGAACTAAAATAAAGATAAGTAATGCTAAACGCATCTTATAAAATACTTTTCAGCAAAAGTATCATAGTTACACAAATTCTACCGTATAGCTCCACCCCCTCCCTCAAAATAATTAAAAAAAAAAAGAAAAAAAAAGAGACAAGAAAGAACATGACCGTTTTGTTTAATTGTTTGATTCTTTAAATAATTTTTCGGAGCACTGTATTCGTCTTGAATTTGATTCTTTCCTAAATGTAGTTTGTTGATAGCTGCATTTAGACAATCAGTATATTTAAACACATTTACTGCGTTTGAATCTGCAGAAGGAGAAGTTAAGTAGAATACAGATTGTAAAAATTAAAACAAATATAAAGCCAAAAAATAAGGAACACATCTAAAAACAGATAAATAAAGAAAAGTAACTAGAAAACGCTGTTTGCTAAGATGTATTAGAAACGCGATAAGTCATTCTTACGAAAGATTTTGGACCCTACATGGGATATTACAGGGTGGCCATAATTAAACTGTAAGTGTTCAAGGGGTGCTGGAGAGAAAACTACCAGGAATATTCCAGTGAAACTTGGTATATACACGTTTAAGAACATGCGTAAGTCAAATATGGGAAAAAAATCGCCTTTTTCAACCGATAGATGGCGCTATACCGTGTTTCAATGCTTATGGACGTCATATATGCAAATTTTAAGCTAATCGAACAGTGTAAAAACAAGACCACATTGAGTAATGGTCAATCATGACTCGGAACAGCTTTAGTATGGTCCCTTTTTGGCGATTTTTTGATTTGGCGACAAGCCAAGTTTGCCTTGCCGATGCCAATTGTAAACAATATGGCGGATCGGATGGCGCTGGTTCCGAGATAACTGATCGTCACCGTTAATTTTGCTATGATTTATTTTAATGGCTTTTAAATATTTTTATGAAAAAAAAAATTAAACAGATAACAAGCTTACATGTACATATAGATTTGGTTTAATAAAATTTAATTACTTTTCTTTTTGTGTGAGGGGGGCTGTGCCCCCACTCAACACCCCCTTTCTCTTTTTAGTAGATTAAATTAAACAATGCAAACAAATAATATTCTAAAGGCAATACCTCACAAAAATAACAAATAAAAAAGACAAAAAAATTAAAATACATTTTAGCATTCTGACAAAAGACTACGTAAGCAAAATAAAGAACTAATTCAAATTATAACGAACAATGCTTATCTCATACCTTAATTAAAATCGCTAAATTGTTTCAATATTGAAATAATAAAATCAAAATATCAAATATTATATTAATAACGGAATTATTTGTTGCTCCTACCATTAACAAATAAACAAAGGTAATAATAACAAATAAAAACAAACAATGCTTATCACATACCTTGATTAAAATCTCTAAATTATTGCAATATGGAAATAATAAAATCAAAATATCTAAAATTATTTCACTGTATAAAATATTAATAACGTAATTATTTGTTGCTTCTACCCTTAGCAAATAAACAATCGAGAACGAAAATATTAACCTGAAACGTAGTATCAAAAGAATGTTTATTCATACAAAACTGTACATAAATAGTTAGTATGAACCTGAACATCCATTTTAAATTTCAAAAATAATTAAATAATAATAAAATTTAATGTAAAATAAAGCCATTAAAATAAAACCATAAAGCACATTGTAATGGCGGATCACGGCACTCAAACCTCGCGGGCTAAGATATACGGGGCTCAAGAAGTTCATGAAAGGAACAAACGGTCGCGATTCGCCGGACGAACACGAGCGCATCCGTGACGTCACGGAAGAATCCACTTTTCGCCCGAGGTTAGGGTTACCACTCCGGAGCATCCGATGGCGGGGTTACCATATTGGCATCCTTTATCGCGCCAAAAAAAGTCGCCAAAAATAAAGCGTGCCAAAGGGACCATACTAAAGCTGTACCCATGACTCTGAATGAGAAGGAACGTGCATTGTTAGTGAAGGTATTCTATCAGAATGGTAGCCATTATTCAGCTACTATGAAAGAATACCGGCGTATGAAACGATTAAGAAGAGGTCCAATGAGTGTCAATGAGAATAAATGAAGGTTTAATTGTTTTCCAAAGCGTCTTTATGAATTGTTTAATTTGTGAATTTACGCTAATTTACGCTGAATTTACGCTAATTTTTGATTACATGTTACTGTAAAAATTTAATTACTGAAGCGAATTGTATGGAATTTCGATAAGCTGTAAATGATGTTTTTATTGTTTATATGCCTCTTAGAATGTCCCTATGCTCTGCCTATCGGTTTTGGAAGTTGTATATGCCACCGGTCAGCTTTGAAATACGGTACAGCGTCATCTATCGGGTGAAAATGACGTTTTTTTTTATTGCATATTTGACTTGCGCATGTTCTGAAATGTGTAGATACCAAATTTCACTAGAATATTCTCGGTAGTTTTCTCTCCAGAACCCCTTGAACACTTGCAGTTTCATTATGGCCACCCTGTACTTTATAAAACAGACAATAACTTGTTTTCATGAAAAACCCTTGCTAGTCTACAAACGTATTTTAAAGATACACAAAATATTTCAATTTTCTCAAACTATCAAAATATGATAACTTAAATACTTGTGTATATTATGCACTTACTTATCTGACTCTAATGCTGAACTGATTATCCTTTTGAAGCAGTTGAACTTGCTATCATTATTCACCCAAGACAGAAATTCTGTTTTCCACGCAGACTGCAGCCAATGCAAATGTACATTTTTCGGCTGCAGATTGAGATGATAAACGTTCCTTTTGTGCATCATCTGGACAGATCTCAGCAGATCATGTATCCACTCTATGGCGTGCACGAACAGAAAATAAGGCTTGCTTCTGTCTGGTTTCATCATAACCTCCTCCAAGCTCTCCCTCAGCTCGTAGAATTTTCGCGAATCCCCGAAAACCAGGTCTTCTCTCATGAACGTGTGAAGACCATAGTCTTCTTTAGTTATGAATATGTGACTATCCGGGGACGGATTTTCTTCCCTGGATTTCAGATATTCCGATCTCGATTCCGTCAGGTTTTCCATGAGATCGTAAGACACTAAAGAGTTGTGCTGCAAGGCATTGAAGTACGTTTTCTCGTACGACGTGCGGTACACCGTTATCAGGAGCCACAAGGAGACTGACATGAACACTGAGTAGACTGTGAAGTCGTACACGATGGCGCGAAACTCGAGAGTGTCGTGCAGCTCGGCTGAACGAATGGCCGAAGTGATGTTCTTGCAAATGTCGCTGTTGTCTGGATGCTGCGTGCAGTTTTCGTACATGTGAGAGTCAACGAAAACCCTTGAGTTTGGAACAGTGCCGTTAAAAGTGAGAAGATCATGCACGATAAAACCTAGAATGTATTTCTTGAAGTTGAACAAAGAAAATAATACTATGTTCAAGAGTAAAAGTGTTGCGAAACCAGCTCTAGTGTAGATCCAAACTAAGTTTTTGTGCCATGGATCGTCACAGTTTTTCTTATGATCCTTCATCTTTGATGGAAAAAAAAAAATAATAATAATAAAAATGGTTGGAGTACACTAAAGTATTTTTCCGAAAGAAGATGTTGAAATGGTGCTAAATTGAAAGGGGCAGCTGCTTTTATTCTCGAAAATAAGAACTAATATTGATGAAGATTGAAATAAGGGCCTTACGTTTCATACATATGAGTGAATTTGCCACTTGTGCCAAAAGCTGCCGTATTTTAATTTTTTGTCTCTTTCTTCCTTGTCAATGGTATTAAACGCTGCCACAGAAGCTATTTTTAAAAGAAAATTTCTCAAAGATGTTTAGTAAAAAAAAACCTAGTTCATTTTAACAAAATAAATCTGATATTTGATATATAATGAAATAAATATATATACATTTGAATCCCACATTTCATGCACTAATAAAATATCACATTGATAATGAATTGATGTTAAGTACAACAATATTAAGTACACTCTTTTACTAAATCCCCCAAAAGTAGTGATAATCTTCAAAAAATATAGAAAGATTTCTGGAAAAAGCAAGAAACATTTTGTTCGACACTTGTGGTAGCACTTATGAATGCATATTGTAAATCATATTAAATTAATCAACAAGTTAAACTTTACCATTTAATTTAATTTATTTATCATTTCACAGTTTTCAACAAAAGAATTGCTAGTCTTTTTAGTAATTACATAGTATGCATTAATGTTGTATTATTAATTTACTTTTTACGCTTTTCCTTGGTTTAGAGTTGGTTTATTTTAAATTCAACTTATTTTGAAAAAGTATCAAAAACGAAAAAATTATAAAAATATTCATATAAAATGTCTTTCTCATGATATGACTCTAGAATAATATTAAAGTAATAGTGAAATATTAATATGTTACTACATAAAATAATTATTCGCAGTTATCTTAATTTACGCTTTATTTTCTTAATAGAACTGCTGAAATTTAATTAACTAATTACAACTGAACTACTAAAGTGTTAACTATTTCAAAATAGATTAGAAAAGTCAGGGTGCATAGAATAATGAATTTATTTTTAATCTTAAATTAAGAAATTCTAACCGTTTCGAACTAAGAAAATATAATTAAAAATATGTAATTAATCAGATACGTTTTTAAGAACTATACAAGGTGATAAATTCTTGAAATAGTCAGCAGTAATCACAAAAAAAGAATTTGGTTAACTTGAATCCTGTTTTTATATGGCTTAATAAATTAAAATTAAAAGTTAAAAATATAAGAAACGGGAAGTACTGAAGTACTTGATGACATGCCAGAAATGAATTTTTAAGCTTAACAAACTAAAAAAGTATTTATCTGAAAATTATTAACCTTTTAGATTAGAAAACATTTACATAAAAGCACTTTTTGAGATTTAATGTTAATGAAAAGCAAACAGCATGCTTATAAAAAAAAAAGTTTTACATAGTTTACTATCTGCAGTACTAGATTATTTTTCCAGAATTAATTTTTTTCCTTATTCTATAATAAAAATAAACATGAAAATTACTTTCTAGATTTTACTATAAAAGAATATGTGCAGGTAAATTTCATTATAAATGTTGAAAGTAAATTTGCGTTAGTGATATTTCTTTCACGATTTTGTTTTTCTTTCATAAAAGTAGAAAAATAGCATTTAAGTATATAATCACAATTGATGGACAATCATTTCACATATTTGGCGCCAATAAATTGTTAATTTCAATTTTTTTATTATAAGCATTCACCTAAAGTTTATTAAAAGAAAGAAATTCTTTGAAAAACAAATTAGCTCAAAAGTACTTTAACATGCGCTATTTCTAGATCTAAAAAATTAACAATCTCAAAAAATGAAAATATTTTAACACTTTTTACATTAATTTCACAGTTGTAATTTATTAGTTAGCTAATTTAACTCTCAGATCGAAACACAAATAAAATTTTACAATCTTGAGAGTAAAGATTACATGCAAGACAAGCAATTCTTTTTATATGAATTTGTTTTGAAAAACAATACATGCATCTGAAAATAGAGTTTTCTGAAGCCTTTTTAAAATTTGTATTCTCATAAAGACAGATTTTGTTGGATTTTAATTAATAAAATGAATTTTAAAGAATTATAAACTGAGACTATTGCAAAATCGATAAAATTTTCGCACTAATTAGCCACTTACGTATACATAATTTGAGTATTACCTCAGAATACAAGAAAAATTTTTAATATAAATTATACTCTTATAAGTCAAGTAAATTTTGATAAAACTGACTTCATAAAACTGTAAATCAAAATTAAAAACAATTTTTCTGAAATAAAATATTTAAAATTTTACATGGAGATTGGTTTTTCTAAACTTTTTTTATCGTAAATACGTGTTTTAAATTATGAGAAAACATCTAGAAGATTAACAGACATTTTAAAAACCGCAAGCAGCGATTAAACAAATACAAAATTATGTTTTCGTTCTAATTCAGCAATATTTAAGAGCTACAGTCATATGAAATTTCAATATATGCTTTTATAAATTTTTTACAGGTAACAAAACTAATTATACTTTTCTTAATCATCTAGATGAAAAAAAAAAATGTTTATAATGCACATCTACTATGTTCGCTTCACTTTTCGAATAGCCACATTCGTAAAAACAAACTTTAATTTTGTACAATATTCACTGATTTTATTTATTTATTTTGTAAATGTTTTTTTTTTTTTTATAGTGCAAATTAATCACAGATTTCTGAAAATTTTTGGTGTTACATTCAAAGTATATTAGTATTTTTTCTAATCAACAATTTATGCTTAAGGTCTTTATACTTTGACAAAACTTACTTTATTATTTAATTATTTTTATGTTGTAAAAAAAATGTAATCCTTTGTAGCAAAATTATTGTAATAATCTAAGTGACGGTGTTTAAATATTGATAAACCACGAAGAGAAATCTGTAGCAAAAATACGGCATGCAGACAAGTACATGTATGCTTTTTTCTCTCCTTCAATTCAACTTTGTACAAGTAACTAACACATATGTCTCGCTATATACTTTACAGATGCATGCTTCAGAAATTACGAAATCGTTTCAATGTTTTTTTTTTTTTGAGATACAGATAATATACACATTTTATGAAAATTTGTTAATAATGCTAAATCATCCAGAAAAAAATGTCGAAAAACCTCAAACGTTCAATGCTAAGATTAAGCAAATTTATAACATATGTACGTATTTAATTTATTTCTTATACTTATTTCTACACACAGCTTATGTGAAAGTTATTTTTAAAAATATTTCTATACTCATGCATTATAAAATAATTTCTGTATTCCTTAGATACCAATTAATTTGCGTAGCATAACAAAAACTGTTTACAGTGCGATAATTTCCAGGTTCACTTCCCTATCACTGCGCCAAGGAGAAAAAATGAACATAAAAAATAAAGCCAATCAGAAATCGCAACTAATCGAGTAACACACCAGCACCAAAATCAGCACAGAGTATAACCTGAAAATCGTAGCAGCTGTTTTTAAACCATTCATTATCACTCAAACACACAGCTGTCTCGTAAGGCCATATTTAGGAAGGGAACCCATACGAAACTAATATCTTTTCGGATTGGAGAGGGAACAGCACTTCTTCACACAGATATTGCGAGATCTTTCTTCTTCATCAGCTGTTTAACTTCCAATCCCCAGTCGCATATTTACGCTTGAAAATCACACATAAAACGTTTGTCACCGTCTGATAACAACTTGGGCTTCAAATGTGGGACACAGCTTTGTTTACGCCGGTATCGATTAGCAGAGTTGGGATCTGCGCGATTCCAGTCTCATGCAATCTTCTGCGGGCAAAGGAAAATTTTTGGAATTTGAGAAGGAAGGCTGTTGTTTCTATGTTCCACCTTTGTGTGTGTGTGTGATTCCCCCAAGCTGTCCAATCATGTTTACCCCCCCCCCCGTTTCTCCCTCTTCTCCTCATACTAAAGATGAAAGGTTAGAAAAAGAGGAGCATTATTTTACTGTTGTTTGTTGAAGAAGCAAAATTATAGTCTTTGCCTTTAAAATTAACACCGTCAAAGAAAAAAACTTCACGATGGCTCTTGAGAAAATATGTAGCTGTATATATTGCATAGAACTATATATATATATGTTTTTCTAACGCATTTTATATACATATATAAAATGCGTTAGAAAAAAAATGTGAAACTTTCTGAAGAATTCTTAAAGGGACAGTTTAGCCAGAAATTTCGCCAAAAAATCAATTTTCTTTTTTAAATGTTAAATGAAAGTCTGTTAAATTCTAAATATTTTGACATCTTATTTTTAATCGTATGCCAATAATATCACGAGATATTGTAAAATTTGTTCATACACTTAGTGCAATTTCATTGGCAAGCAAGCTCTTTAAATGGCTTTTTCTCCATGTTCATATTTTCTTCACTTTCATGTTTTAAGAATGCTAAGGCTTTGTTTTTTTAATCGGACAAAAATCTTCGTTTTTTTTAAAATGATTTAAGTAACATTTATAAAAAATAATAATAAATTACTTTATTATTTTTTTTAAATGTTACTTAAATGTACAGTTTAAAATGATTGATTATTTCAAAATATACTTTTAGTTGAACGTTGAAATGCATTCAGTTCATCATTTGAATCATATTTTTAATTGAAAAAATAAATTGAAATTGTAAACTGTCCCCTTAAATATAGGAATAACATTGAAAATTTTTTGAAATGCGACGTATTTAGTAAAAATGTTACACATATATTTATTTATTCATGCTATTTTTAGAAAAACTTCATAATTAGTACGTTTATAAGCATATCTTACTGAGAAAGCGTGAAGATGCTTCCTAAAAATTTTCAAGTCTGATGCATCACATTTACTTTAAACACTGAATATAGTATATCACAAGATTTTTTTCAAACTGAAATCTAAAAGCTTGGTTTTTTTTTTTAGAAATCCTGCATATTTTGAACAATTTTTCAGAGTGAAATCAGAGACTCGAAACAATTAAGAACGTCTCTTCTAATGCTCTATTTGCACCTCTTAAACCTATATGCACATAATACATGTACAAATTGAAAGAGTAAAGAAAGTTTAAACATGTGGGGTATTCTGCAATATATTTTCCTAAGCGGATGACTCCCACTCGATTTTGTAAGCCATACAGGTTTACTTATGAATTAAAAGACAAACATAATGGTCAATAGTCTACCGCAAAGGTCTGAGCCTCCCACCTCCGCTCTTTCCCACAAAAAGTTTTTTGGGCGTCCCTCCATTTATGAAATTAGCAACTTTTTATATCTTCTCTTGCATTTATGATACACATGATCGAGCAAATGTGAGCAAAGATTATAAACAAACAAATGAAACAAATGCTCATTTATCTTAAAATTATCTAAAACATATTCATTGCCTTAACCCTTTGAGGCGCACCCTTTCCCAATGCTGAAAAGGGCAGCCGTTGCCATCGCTCGACTTAACTACCAGCAAGATGGAGGACGATCGAAACATTCATCGCGTGCCACAGATCTAGAGACCCTTTTTTGACGACAGCTGACTGTGCCTCGTCCACCATCTTGCTGGTAGTTAAGTTGAGCGATGGCAACGGCTGCCCTTTTTTCAGCATTGGGCAATCTATCCAGCTGTTCTCGCATTCTTCCATTTTTCAGCAGATGTCAGTGCTGTTAAAAATAATCGTGGCCATTTTCTTACGGGAAATGACGTGCTAAAAGTAAAGGATTCTCGTGGAGCTATGTCACCCGCAACTATTTTTGTAGAAATCAAATCTATTCTTCGTGGCTGGCAACAGTCAAAACGTCAGAGTTTGGTGTTCCCAGAGCGGAAACACTGCGTGTTAAAGGGTTAAATATACTTTTGTTATAATACTACTTTTCTGTAACAGAGCCTATAATGGGTTTTTTTAGTTTTCGTTATGAACAATTAATCAAAGACTGTACTGTTGCAATTATTTGAGACAAGCAATCAGTCCTACGGAAAGAGAGAGGACACATGATGAAAATCACTCTTTAAATTTTCAGAAGTATTCTCCCATCATTCAGTTACTGCATCTATTGGGGGGAAGTAGAAAGTGAGATGTTCTCCTTTCGTATGTTAATATTTTGTCGAGTCAAAACTACACTGGAACTAATAATACGAAATTTAGCGTGTGTGAGAGATTTGTATCGTAGGTGCTGGATGAGGGAGAATCTTTTAATTCGTAATCTATCAGGTTTAATTCGTAATCTGTCAGGCTGTATCAGGAGGGGTACAGAACGTTTTTTTCACACATTCCTCTTTATCTCAAATCAAAAAGAGAAGTCCATAAAATTCTTGTTGCAAAGTGTAACACGAATACCAAAAAATGAATTTCAAGACATTTTGAAATTTGCCCACCAAGGGGGATGGTCGATCAACCGCTGTCTTATACAACTGGTCGACTCTCTCCTTTCCTACCCCCTTTCACTCCTCAGATTCTCCCCGCAGTTCGAAAAGCCAAGCTGATCTCTGACGAGGGGGGCTCTACGGAAGCTGACCGTTTTCACTCCCCCGCTTTAGTCGACCAGTTGTATAATGAATCGGAGCGAACGGAGCCCTTTTTCCCCCAAAAAACCCCCAGGGATTTCCCTTGAACAGACGAGCTGAAAACTTCTTGTCAAGCTTTCTAAACTTTCTATTTATGCAATTAAACAGGTTTTGGCACATTATCTTTTAATAAACATTTATGAACGTTTATTCACATTTTTATACATTTAAATTTCTTTGTTAAAAAAAAAAATTAATGTTTTTTAAGGCTGTAAGGGTATCGCACATTTATTTATGAAATTCTCACAATTTCACATATTACATTCGTATACATTTTACCGCACTTTTCACTGGGTTAGCATTGGAAATATTTGATTTTTTATTTTAGTTACTTTTCGAATTCCGCGCTCGATTTGTGTGCTCATTTAAAATTCAAAAAGTTCTGCGCGCACAGGCCGCAGCGTGACACAGCTGGTATATGCGTACGGTATACATAAGCGATACACATTTTTCTCCACATGTTGTATTTTGTTCGATTTAATCAATAATTATGTACGTGAATTTATTAGTTATCAATAATTATGTACTTACGTTGTAATGAACAGTAATCCTGTTTATTTGTAATGAATGATCCATTTGTAATTCAAACTAGCTATGTACCCTTCATACGGGAGGTAGCAGATATTTTTCTAATACACCTGATTAAAATTTGTTCAATCAGAGCAAAACTATGGAATTGTTTCACTCGTAACCTGGCATTACGATAGTTGGAAAAAAAAACTACTTTACTTCGTGCAAATTTGTAATATAGTTTGTTTGTTTAACGTTTAGAGTTCTACCCACAACAGAGGAAGTTATTTGAACTTCTGAGGAAATAAATATTTTTGAAGTTTTTTTGCCCCGAAAAAGGACTTTTGTTTGAAATTTAAAAGTAAATTATTTTTAATCATGGGTAAATATTGAACGATAAGCATCATCTATGAAACCATAGCTCTTGAAACGGTTCGAATATTTCCGATAATAACCTAACCTGAATGGCTATCCCTGAAAGGGCACAAACACATATGCTCCTCCGAATATTTTGGATTTACCAACGTTTTTTAATGGACTTCGTAAAAATGTTACCACACATGTGAAGGAAATATATTGCAAAATCGAATAGAAACAAAAATCCTATTCCTTTTGAAGCACGATCAAATTAATGTTCTGTTTATTTTATTTTGGTGAGTCTAAGAACTCCAAGAGTGTGCATTCTCATCAAATCGCAATTCGTAATCCAATAAGATTCCGCAAACATATGGTTTACATCAGTTATAGTTTAAATTACCAATGATAATTCATTCAGAATTTTTAATTAAATAAATAAACACGTACATGCGATACCATTCTTTATTTTTATTTATTTATTCTAAAGTTAAACAAGTATCTCTCTATACTAAAAAAAAAGTAAGGGCCGCTGTCAAAAGCTTGTCCGCCTATCTTCTCCTAAACCGTGGGGATTTGGAATACATTTCTACTAAGGTGCCCACAGATTCGAAAAATTCCGAGGAACCTGCTAAGCTGACTTAAATTTCGAAAATCGAATTATTTTAGAAGATATTAATAAAAAAATAAACATAATGGTTGCCAGATTTGGCATAAAATTATTCATTCCTTTGCAACAAAGCGTTTCCAAGTATCTAGAATCCCGTGTAACTTACAAACATGAGTTAGAATTACGCCTATTTTACGCCAAAATAAAAACTATATGAAATAAGTAACTCAAAATGTGTTACACAAAGTTGACAATTTTCAAATAGTAAGTTCACTTAGACAACAGGAGTTTAGAATTAGTCATTATTCGTTTTTCCAAAACAAAATAACTAATATCTTGAAAATTAAAAATAATTAAAATGCAGATTATTTTAAAGCCGGTTCGGTCCAGCTGGATTATTTGCTACCAGTAGAAATATATTATATATTTAAACTATGCCATTATAGCAGTTATAGTACACTTTGGATATCTGCTAGCGCGACGAGATGGTACATTCGTGGTGCTAAGTACGCCAAACTGCAAACGATTATGTAAATGAAAATACGGATAACGGTTTTCCGGTAACCTTAAATGAACAGTAATTATAAGTTGTGAGCATGTGTAAATCGCCAAATAATGAAAAGTCGCCATTGGTGGCAAGCTATCCTATCTGTTCCGTAGCTTTTATTAACTTTACACGTACGCGAGTCGCCAAATAATGAAAAATCGCCATGGGTGGCAAATTCGCAAGGTGTCCAATAGTTTTTACATTATTAAAAATACAGCTGAAATAGCTGTTCTGATTTTATTACGCTTTAGCTCCTAATTAATATAAATTTGAATGGCAAGCTTAAATATCATTGTGTTTCTGAGGAGTGCACATAATTTTTCCAGCGATTATAAGCGGAATCCGCACTCCAGGTGTAGTATAGCTCAGGACCCGTACAACACGGATTCCCATAACAACATACCTTCCGTGTTATGAGGGGGAGGGGGTCTACTGTAGTGCGAAGTTTAAATTTTTATGTACGAATGAACATGCAAGAACCAAGCAATGTGTAGCTCAGTAACATTCTATCTGATCCAATCTTCGGGTTTTGTCTGTTGAAATTATGTCTTTTTTACGAATAAGCCTGATTAGGGGCCGAATGCCTCATACGAAAAAGCGAGCGTAGCGAGGCTGGGGGCCTTGGCCCCTAGTATTATAAAAACATTCACCATTATCTATCTCTCATATATTTAGGTAGAAAATATTTAATTACAATCAATTTTCTAAGACATAGAATCCAAATGACCCCTGTCACGACCATGCCCATGCACTGCTATGCATGATAAGGATTTCATTAATAATGATTATGAACATACTAGCTGCTTACCCGTTCTCCGCACGGTGGGAAACGAATATTTAATTTACCTTACACATATAACTCGAATTAAACCCAGTAATGCGGAATCTGAAAACGTGAAAAAATACTTGAATCGTGACTTAAAGTTGACGTCATGAGTGTGAATCTTAGATGATTGCAACCTGATGACACAAAAACTACGTCAATGTCACTGGCGATCAAAAAAGATCTTTACGGTATGCAGATGAAACTTTTCTCTTTCGAAAAATGCCTGATTTCTACATCATATAATTTTGTTTTTTAGGTTTAATTTATAGTATTAATATATACCTCATGAATAAATTATATGATGTTGACAAGTATTTTATTTTATCTTGCATTTCGTAAAGCATGGACATAGGACAGTGCATTAGCGCAGTTATTTTGCAGATGACTTTATTGAAATTCATCTAAATTAAACCATTTGTGCCTGGATATTTTTGGGACTTTCTTCGATTTTTGCTGATAACAGAAATAATAGATACATTTCTGATGTCAACTTCTTGAACAAGGGATGATTTCTTTTAAAATCATTATGCATAAAAATCGAAATATCAACATCCTACTGGGTCATGTTAAAATATTCTGTAGAGTGGAGGCTCAATACTCATGAATAAAGGCTAGGAAAAATAAATAACGTTTTCAACTAATAGCGAAAATGTCGTCCCAAAAAAGGGGCACTAGGCATAAATGGGTTAACAAAACCTACATGAAATGATAGATGCATCACGTACGTTAGAAGCCAAAATTGCACACAGTTTTCGTGAAAATCAAGTCACATTTCAAATGAAAACATTTTTGACGTAACTTCTGCGATGAAGTATATCACCCTTACTAAACTCTTAACACATTTGTGCCTGGATATTATTGCGACTTTCTTCGTTTTTACTGATAACAGAAATAATAAATTTCTGATGTCAACTTCTTGAACAAAGGATGATTTCTTTTAAAATCATTATGCATAAAAATTGAAATATCAACATACTACTTGGTTATGTTAAAATATTTTGTAGAGTTGAGGCTCAATACTCATGAATAAAGGCTAGGAAAAATAAATAACGTTTTCGACTAATAGCGAAAATGCCGTCCCAAAAAAGGGACGCTAGGCATAAATGGGTTAATGCAGTATCACACTTGTTACATAAAACTGACGTTGGTCTCACTGTCAACTCGCACTAAAAAAGAACTAATTTCATGTTTTATTTTTAACAATTTACAGTAGACAACATCATAACATGGGTGTACAACACGAATTCGTAGAACACGGCGAAAAAATTGTGATCGTTTTCGTGTAACACGTTAAAAGAGACTCGTACATCACGGTAAAATGAAACACATCTTCTAATATTATGGCGCTTTAGCTCCTGTAATAAACGTAACTTTTGAATGGCAACACCAAACATCATTGTATTTCTACGGAGCGCAAATATGCTTTGCCGCGATTATTCTGCGCAGTCCGCCCTCCAGGTGGAGTATAGCGCAGGACCCGTACAACACGGATTCCTATAACACGGAACGTATCTACCGTGTTATGGGGAATCTACTGTAGTTGCATAGTGTCAAATTCAAAAGAAAATTCTGGATTGCCGTATTTAGTAATATTTCATCTGACCTTGGTGGCAAATATCCGAACTGTATTAAAAGTAAACTTTAAAAAATTTTTAATTCTGTATAACCTTTGAAACAACTTCGGTGTTTACCATCTACGACGGTTTTACATGACGTGACAACTTATGTTTGCGTGCAGTGGCGTAGCCAAGGAGAGGATAGGGGGTCACAACCCCCCATGAGGAGTTTATTGCCATACAAAATGTATATTCTTCACTCCGTATCACACACGCGTATACATACATATGTGTGAGCTGCAGTAGTCGTAACACTCCCATGAAGAATTTCTGGCTACGTCACTGCTAGCTCATATCTGATCATTTTTCTTTTCATGTATCAGTGATCAATATACTTCAGGATGAGAATCGCCATTGACAAAAAAAATGGTCTAAAAAATCTGACCCCAGAAAACTCTGATTAACGTAGTGGGGTTACCATGGGCTGTACCCAGAAAAAAATTTCGGGGGGAGAGGGGGTGGGACCAAAAGATGAGAAAGGCCCAATTTTTCACAAAAAGCTTCATTATTATTGTTTTGTTAACAAAGTTTAGATTTCGGGGGGGGGGGACTCCTGGTCACACTTGTACAACACAAATACGCGCACCTTACACAAATACGCGCCGGACATACGCTCTTGTTTATGTCCGAAGGAGCAGGTACATTAGTGCTTATGTGCAGCTCTGGATAATCTGCCAGCAAGGCAGCAAAAATTGACATAAAAATGGCACCCACACGCGAAGGAAATAAAATTAAAGGTATGTGGAATTGCATGAAAACCTCGATTATTTTTAAAGTGCAATGCAAGTCTCTTACAGTTCTATTTGTTTCACATTTGATGCGTTTTCACTTTTACGAGTCTTAAAAGCTGTAAAAATGAGTGGTTTCACTTAATTGTGTGTTAAATTTAACAACTTAAGTGGCAACAATGGATTCCGTTGCTACGGAAATTATAGCAATGTTAAAAAATAGAACATGAAATGAGCTATTTATGTTTACTTTGCTAGAACTTCCATATTGGCATCATTAACGCCACCAGTCGAAGTCAAATAGCTCAAATCACAAATTAATCTTGACACTAAAGGCAATTCGCAATACCCTGTTTGGCGGAATTCAAAAATAAAATATCTGTGCATACGCTAGTGACATCGGCTCATCTCAATTGTGGAATGGAATTAATAATACGAACAGAGTTGCACTACATTTGAATATTTTTCTCCTACTTTGCTAAGAAATGTACTAAAGTAGGAATCAACATAGATTTCAATTCGTAAAACAAAAAATATATTAGACAGTATTAATTATGTCTGTTTCTAACAGTTTCCAATAAAAGAAACGTAGCGCTGCTTTAACATATAAGAATCAATTATTTAATACACATGTAGTACTTCAATCGAAAGAATGCCAACATACACCATTTTGCGAGATCTTTTTGTTTTCAGGGAATCATTCGAAGGTTTGATTTAACAGCAATCAAAATGGGAAATAGTTATCTATCATTTATATAGTTCACTCGCCAAAATTTAATCCAATAGGCATCTAATTGATTAGTAGCAGTTATTTAAATTATTAACTATAACGGGTTTTAATCACCGTTAATTACCATGTACAAAGTGAGAGAATTTCAATTTTCTGAAATTTGGCGGAATTCCTCCAACGTAAATCAGTTTATTTAATTTGGCGAAAATTCTGTAGATCGTTTAAAATCGCCTTAATAACTGCATTATTTCTGTATGAAAAATCGAAGTACAGCGCCGTATTCTAATAAAACTTATACTTGTTATTAAAAATACTATTTCCTTAAGCTCTCAGTAATTTGCGCCTAGCCCAAAACTGTGCAAATCGGTAGAACCTACTACTTTCTCAAAATCGCCAAATCAGCCATTTTTTTTTTCGACAAACTAAAAAATATACGTAGTCTCGGAAATCTCCCAATCCCTTATTCTTTTAAACATAAAAAACATTGAATTCCTGCTCTGATTTCACACGCATGCAATACTTTAAAAAATAATTAAAAAATAACTTTGTAAATAATCTAAACAGAAAAAAATCATTATTCTTTTATTTTTACTGCAGGAGTCTAAATAATTTAATAAAATAGCCAAACATGGCAACCTCGATGCTTATTACCCTCCGCTAAAGAGGGTAATAGTTTTGGGCAGACAAAAAAAGTCGTGGATGATAATTGATAGTAAATAAAATCTTACAGATCTCACGGAAATTTGAAACACACCAAGATCCGACACATGATTGGAATAATGGATACTTGAAAAATTTCAAAGTAACGTCAGATGAAACAAAAGGGGAAACTGTAAGATTTTGTCAGAGCGTCTGCGACTGGCTGTCAAGTTCCCGAGGTTCCGATTTCATTTTTCAGAACTTGGATTTGTTTCCAGAGTCGCGTTCAAACTTTTGTCCCTCCTCGGAGCAAGTGGTGGTGTTCTGTCGTGGCATTTCTAAAATTTTCATTTTTGCGGGATCAGTGTGAAATAGCTCGTAGGCTTGGTATTTCACGCTCTACTGTTCAGTATTACATCGTTAAATATCAGAAGAATATACCCGGGACTGTTGTTCAAGGCCGCGCTGGCCGTCCTCGCCAGTTGTCTGATCCGGAAGAAAGTCATCGTGAAACTAACCGTCGATTTATGCAAAGAAAAAGGGAAGATCCAGATTTTCGTGCTCAAGAAGCGGAATCCAAATCCAGAAGACAAGACAGAAAACGTTTACGACTCTGTCTAGATATACCATCGAAAAGACCAAGAACAGATACTGATCTAAATGTAAGGTGTGAAGAACTAGAATTTCGTAAATTAGCTGAGAAATTTTTCGAAGCTGTTGCTGATGGTCCAATCCACCAATCCTATTGTTGTGATCGACTGTGGTTCAAAAAGTCAATAAGAACCCATTCCAAAACAACTTTACTGTCCAAAGGAGCGACAACGGACTTTATAAAACTAGTCTTTTACAAAGATGTCGATGATATTGGCAAATTTTGCAAAACATGTTACGATTGTTTGATTAAATTGACAATACCAGAATTAGCTATAAGCAATGGCTTCGAATTCCCCGAAATACCGGATTGTTTAAAATACTTGACACCACTGGAAGAACGGTTGGTTTCTCCCCGTTTGATTTACATGCAAATACATCCTGTACATGGCTGCCAATACAAATTAAAAGGTTCTGTCAAAAAACCTCTTTAGCGGAGGGGAAACTAATTTCAGCTGAAGGCTGAATATTTTTGTTAATTTTAAAATTATCACGCTCCCCCCCCCCCCCCTACAAAAGCATTTTAATTTTCATTCACTTTTTTATTTTTCATTTTTTCTCACTTTTCTGACTGCAGAGGGTTAGAATTGCGGAATTGCGGAGATCAAAAATTAGCGTTTTTGACGGGTTTTTTATCAATATCTCTAAAAATAATTCGAATTTAAAAATTTAAATTAGCGGAAGACCTTCCTCGGAATTTTCCGAATCCGTGGACACCTCGATCGAAACTCAGCTCCCAACCGTTTCGGAGGAGATGATGCTACACACAGACAGACAGACGCTCACAGTTTTAATAGTATAGACAAGCTGCGTGCCCGTTCTCCGCACGGTAGGGAACGAAACTTTTTCTTACATGTATAGTTCAAATTGATTCCAGAGATTTGGAATCTAAAAATAAGCAAAATGATTTGACTCTTCTCGTAAAGTTACTCATTACTTATTCGTTAAGTTAGTATAAGTACTGACCTGTGACCATTGTTAATATTATGACGCAAAAAACTATGTCGGTGTCATTCACGATCAGAAAAGAAAAGCGTGACGGTTTTCAGTGAAAATTCCTAATTTTCAAAATGTCTCATTTCTGCATCATACTCTTTTTTTTAGATTTAAGTTATGCCATTAATACCTTATATACTACATGAAGTGGAGAACCGTTTTATTTTATAATTAAATAGTTGTGTACCCACTCTTTGCAAGGCAAGAGAAGAAAATTTTCCTAAAATGTGATCATAACTACTTGTGACAAAACAGAATCTCCAAGAAAAAAAGAAAGTCCTGTTACAGTCTTTTCTGTTGAAACTACCGCGTGATATATTAACGCGACGTAGAATGACGTAATGTTTTGTTAGCTGTGATGTAATACGGCTATTAAAAATGAATAGACGACATTGTTTCACAAAATATTTATTTATGCGGTATATTGTGGTTTGATCAATATTGCCTTATCATATCTACTTACTACTAATTATACTATCTTTTACTGATACAAATACAATATAC
Source organism: Cheiracanthium punctorium (assembly GCA_038373885.1). Lineage (NCBI taxonomy): Eukaryota > Metazoa > Arthropoda > Arachnida > Araneae > Cheiracanthiidae > Cheiracanthium > Cheiracanthium punctorium. The sequence continues at coordinate 25,868 of JAWZYV010017895.1, forward strand.
CGTCGTTTTGCAGCCATTAATGCTTAATTTAAAGAAACGGTTTAGATATTTGCCACGAATGTAGGCTTTTACTCTTTGCAATTTACGCATTAGCATAAACTCTAATCATTTCAGTTTATGGTTGCCACTAAATCAGCTCTCCATAAATTTTTACGCATAGTTCTTCTCAGATTGGTGTATTTAACACCAGGGCCCTATTATCGCATGGACAAATCGGGACTTTACCCAGGGCCTCCGGCTCGAAATGGCCCCCAATTTCAAATGTTGTTCTGTTTTTATAAAAAAAATTATGAAAAATAAAACAAATTTTATAGACGGGGGTGGGGGGGCAAAATTCAACAATTCCCGGGGCCCCCTGTTGGTCATAATCAGGCCCTGTTTAACACCGTAATATATTTCTTGCTATTCGAAAACGTGACCCGTTTAAAATCTCAATTGAAAATAATGCTGGATAATTCACTGGTGAAAAACCAGCATTCAATTATTTATCTGGCAACGTAAAGTAAAATATAGAATTATTTCACATGCGCGCCGTATGTTTTGCTTGTGAGTCCGTTATTCTGATTCAGTTTCGAAAGGGGTTTTAAACTCGTGACGTCAAAGTGGCGCACATTTCACATGTGAAAACTCGGTTATTTTTAAATAATTTTATTTTATTTTTTTCAACTGGCAATTTTAATCGTTGTTACTGTCTCCAAGACAACCAAACCGCAAGATATCATACGGAAATTTTTAAGCTGCGCTGCGATTGAAATGAAAATCCTTCTTTACTTAAAAATTCGTAAAAAATCTCCTAAGTTATATTTTCCTCTGGTTTCTCTTTAAAAGAGGGCGAAATTTATGCTCCGTCATTTGACAAAAAAAGTTATGACGGATAGAATTCAAGATGCAGCAATTTTAAAAATATTTTACGAAAGTCAGCGTCAAATTTAATTTTATTTGAAAAATTCCCAAAAATCTGAAAATTATGTTACACAATCCGAACAAACAATTTTTAAAAGAAAATTTTCTCCTCTATCCGATGATGTAAATTTCGTTTTCTTGCGAGTGTAATTACCGGCGTTATTACGTATTATGCGAGAAAAATCGCAAAAAATCGGACAAAACATAAAATAAAACATTTTCTAATTCGAATTTCGAAAAAATCGCTCCAAGGCGTGTTAGGATCTGTCCTAGCGAAGCCGTATGCGAAATTCGGTAGGTCTGCGACCCACCGTCTCGGCGCAATGCGATAGAGAGACGCGCGCAAGAAGATCGAAGGTCACAAACCTACCTACAAACCTAGCTACATACAATGTTTACTCTCGGATTTTATTATATATAAGAAAATCTGATGTGTCCAACACATGACTTCCTTGCACGTCTATTAAATAAAAATGTTTTCTACGCACTTCCTCTAAACTTATTTGTTTGAAAGAGATAAAATGTCAATAATAGTAAGGTTTAGCGATTTCTAGCCAAATATTTCGATATCGCCAAGCTGAGTTCAATTTGAAAGATTTCCTTCTGACACTTTATTTGGCGATATTTCACCAAAAGCCGACAAACTTGAGATAGTTTGCGAGATTTTGGGGATAGCCACAGTAGTCATTGACCAGAGACTTTCAATGAATTGAATGCATCCATACACCTTAATGTATTTAAAGCCATTTGGCTCACCCTATAAATAAATTCCCAGTCGATTGCTGTCAAAAAAGATATTGAAACCAGTTAGATATTATAAAATAGTTCTAAATACAAAAGTTCAAAATTCTACGGGTTAAAGTTTTAGAGTTATACAAAATACGAAATAATTTTTGGCGCCAAATTTGGCGATATTTCGGCGAAACTCGTCAATGTCGACGACATTTGGCGAGATTTTAAACATGGACCAACAATGACAGATTATCGCCAAATTTGGCGATATTTCGCCAAAACTCGCCAAGAACGATGACAAATGGCGATACTTTGGGCATGGACCAAATGACTGACTATCGCCAAATTTGGCGACCTTTCGGCAAAACTCGCCAAAGTCGAGGGCAGTCGGCGAGATTTTGGGCATGTACCAAACAATCACTGTCTACAATTGTATTATATTGAAGATGTCCATAGACATTAAAGTACTGAAATTCTTTTCGGTGGTCCTGTAAATAAACTCTCCAGTAGATTGGAACCAAAAATCGAGATGCACAACTAGATGTTACAACAATCTTATATATAAAATTTCATAATAGTTTTTGAGGTTTGAGAGTTAAATATACACACACGTACACCAAAAGTCGCCAAGCTTGGCGACTTTTGGCATAGTTCTTGAGGGAGGCACGTGACCGTGGTCGGACCATTACCTAACTTATGTGGTAAGACGGTATTGTGCTTGAAATGGATGAATGCCCCTAAAATTGCCATTGACCGTAATGTATTGGAAATCTTTTGAGTGTTCCTGTAGCAGTACTGTAAATGATAAAGACACTTTTTTTAATGGAGAAATTCATTTTCTAACTCTTTACAGCATATATCCCTTCTGAGTCGTTTGAAATAGCCCAATACCTCTAAAAAACGCTTTGATGAATTTCGGCCCATAGAGCGTAATGTATTCCGAATGTTTTAGGCGGTTCTGTAGATAAACTATCCAGTCGAATGGAACCGAACGGGGAATAGCACAACTAGATGTTACAACAATCCTAAATATAAAGTTTCAACATTCTACGCCTAATAGTTTTTGAGATATGCGAGTTTAATGCATTTCGGACCATTGAGCATAATGTATTTCGAATGTTTTGGGCAGTCCTATAGATAAACTATCCAGTCGAATGGAACCAAAAGGGGAAGTGCACAACTAGATGTTACAACTATCCAAAATATGAAGTTTCGACATTCCACGCCTAATAGTTTTTGAGTTAGGCGAGTTTAATGAATTTCGGCCCATAGAGCGTAATGTATTTCGAATCTTTTGGGCGGTCCTGTACATAAACTATACATTCGGTTGCGACCAAAAGGGGAGGTGCACAACTAGATCATAGAACAATCCTAAATATCAAATCTCAACATTCTACGACCAATAGTTTTTGAGATATGCGAGTTACATACATACGTACGTACGTACAGACGGCATGGAAAAACTGACCACAATAGACTCGCCGCTGGTCAAAATGAGTTGCAGACGCGTTAATATGATCGTGCATGCTAGCCTATGATGAGATGCATCGAAAAAATTCTTAAAATTAAATTTAGAGGTAGTCAAAATCGGTTTTTTTGTCGAAATTTGGCCCCCAAAATTTTTCGGGATCACATTACTTCCTTATACTACGTACAAGGAAGTAATAAGACTATTACTGTTCACCTCAAAATAGTAAAGGATATCTATTAATAGAAACTTGTGGGAAATGGTACCGAACATACGATTCCTTCTAAGTTTACTTTAAATCGTATACTATAACAAGTTTCATATAATCGAGATTATTTTATACTAGCTGTGTGCCCGTTCTTCGCACGGTAGGAAAAGAATATTTTCCTAAAATAAATACCTGTGCCATAAAAAAAAATCTGATGTGTCCAACACATGACTTCCTTGCACGTCCATTAGATCAAAAATATTTTCGACGCACTTCCTCTAAATTTATTTGTTTGAAAGAGATAAAATATCAATAATAGTAAGGTTTAGCGATTTCTAGCCAAATATTTCGATATCGCCAAGCCTAGTTCAATTTGAAAGATTTCCTTTTGACACTTTATTTGGCGATATTTCACCAAAAGCCGACAAACTTGAGATAGTCAGCGAGATTTTGGGGATAGCCAAAGTAGTCATTGACTAGAAACTTTCAATGAATTGAATGCATCTATACACCTCAATGTATTCAAAGTCATTAGGCTCACCCTGTAAATAAATTCTCAGTCGATTGCTGTCAAAAAAGATATTGAAAACAGTTAGATATTACAATAGTTCTAAATACACAGTTAAAAAATCTACGGGTTAAAGTTTTAGAGTTATACAAAATAGGAAATAATTTTTGGTGCCAAATTTGGCGATATTTCGGCGAAACTCGTCAATGTCGACGACATTTGGCGAGATTTTAAGCATGAACCAAACAATGACAGATTATCGCCAAATTTGGCGATATTTCGCCAAAATCGCAAAGAATGATGACAAATGGCGATACTTTGGGCATGGACAAATGACTGACTATCGCCAAATTTGGCGATAATCTGTCATTGTTTGGTTCATGCTTAAAATCTCGCCAAATGTCGTCGATATTGACGAGTTTCGCCGAAATATCGCCAAATTTGGCGCTAAAAATTATTTCGTATTTTGTATAACTCTAAAACTAACCCGTAGATTTTTTAACTTTTGTATTTAGAACTATTGTAATATCTTACTGTTTTCAATATCTTTTTTGACAGCAATCGACTGAGAATTTATTTACAGGGTGAGCCTAATGACTTTGAATACATTGAGGTGTATGGATGCATTCAATTCATTGAAAGTCTGTGGTCAATGACTACTTTGGCTATCCCCAAAATCTCGCAGACTATCTCAAGTTTGTCGGCTTTTGGTGAAATATCGCCAAATAAAGTGTCAGAAGGAAATCTTTCAAATTGAACTCAGCTTGGCGATATCGAACTATTTGGCTGGAAATCGCTAAACCTTACTATTATTGATATTTTATCTCTTTCAAACAAATAAATTTAGAGGAAGTGCGTCGAAAATATTTTTGATCTAATGGACGTGCAAGGAAGTCATGTGTTGGACACATCAGATTTTTTTTTATGGCACAGGTATTTATTTTAGGAAAATATTCTTTTCCTACCGTGCGAAGAACGGGCACACAGCTAGTATAAAATAATCTCGATTATATGAAACTTGTTATAGTATACGATTTAAAGTAAACTTAGAAGGAATCGTATGTTCGGTACCATTTCCCACAAGTTTCTATTAATAGATATCCTTTACTATTTTGAGGTGAACAGTAATAGTCTTATTACTTCCTTGTACGTAGTATAAGGAAGTAATGTGATCCCGAAAAATTTTGGGGGCCAAATTTCGACAAAAAAAACCGATTTTGACTACCTCTAAATTTAATTTTAAGAATTTTTTCGATGCATCTCATCATAGGCTAGCATGCACGATCATATTAACGCGTCTGCAACTCATTTTGACCAGCGGCGAGTCTATTGTGGTCAGTTTTTCCATGCCGTCTGTACGTACGTACGTATGTATGTAACTCGCATATCTCAAAAACTATTGGTCGTAGAATGTTGAGATTTGATATTTAGGATTGTTCTATGATCTAGTTGTGCACCTCCCCTTTTGGTCGCAACCGAATGTATAGTTTATGTACAGGACCGCCCAAAAGATTCGAAATACATTACGCTCTATGGGCCGAAATTCATTAAACTCGCCTAACTCAAAAACTATTAGGCGTGGAATGTCGAAACTTCATATTTTGGATAGTTGTAACATCTAGTTGTGCACTTCCCCTTTTGGTTCCATTCGACTGGATAGTTTATCTATAGGACTGCCCAAAACATTCGAAATACATTATGCTCAATGGTCCGAAATTCATTAAACTCGCATATCTCAAAAACTATTAGGCGTAGAATGTTGAAACTTTATATTTAGGATTGTTGTAACATCTAGTTGTGCTATTCCCCGTTCGGTTCCATTCGACTGGATAGTTTATCTACAGAACCGCCTAAAACATTCGGAATACATTACGCTCTATGGGCCGAAATTCATCAAAGCGTTTTTTAGAGGTATTGGGCTATTTCAAACGACTCAGAAGGGATATATGCTGTAAAGAGTTAGAAAATGAATTTCTCCATTAAAAAAAGTGTCTTTATCATTTACAGTACTGCTACAGGAACACTCAAAAGATTTCCAATACATTACGGTCAATGGCAATTTTAGGGGCATTCATCCATTTCAAGCACAATACCGTCTTACCACATAAGTTAGGTAATGGTCCGACAACGGTCACGTGCCTCCCTCAAGAACTATGCCAAAAGTCGCCAAGCTTGGCGACTTTTGGTGTACGTGTGTGTATATTTAACTCTCAAACCTCAAAAACTATTATGAAATTTTATATATAAGATTGTTGTAACATCTAGTTGTGCATCTCGATTTTTGGTTCCAATCTACTGGAGAGTTTATTTACAGGACCACCGAAAAGAATTTCAGTACTTTAATGTCTATGGACATCTTCAATATAATACAATTGTAGACAGTGATTGTTTGGTACATGCCCAAAATCTCGCCGACTGCCCTCGACTTTGGCGAGTTTTGCCGAAAGGTCGCCAAATTTGGCGATAGTCAGTCATTTGGTCCATGCCCAAAGTATCGCCATTTGTCATCGTTCTTGGCGAGTTTTGGCGAAATATCGCCAAATTTGGCGATAATCTGTCATTGTTGGTCCATGTTTAAAATCTCGCCAAATGTCGTCGACATTGACGAGTTTCGCCGAAATATCGCCAAATTTGGCGCCAAAAATTATTTCGTATTTTGTATAACTCTAAAACTTTAACCCGTAGAATTTTGAACTTTTGTATTTAGAACTATTTTATAATATCTAACTGGTTTCAATATCTTTTTTGACAGCAATCGACTGGGAATTTATTTATAGGGTGAGCCAAATGGCTTTAAATACATTAAGGTGTATGGATGCATTCAATTCATTGAAAGTCTCTGGTCAATGACTACTGTGGCTATCCCCAAAATCTCGCAAACTATCTCAAGTTTGTCGGCTTTTGGTGAAATATCGCCAAATAAAGTGTCAGAAGGAAATCTTTCAAATTGAACTCAGCTTGGCGATATCGAAATATTTGGCTAGAAATCGCTAAACCTTACTATTATTGACATTTTATCTCTTTCAAACAAATAAGTTTAGAGGAAGTGCGTAGAAAACATTTTTATTTAATAGACGTGCAAGGAAGTCATGTGTTGGACACATCAGATTTTCTTATATATAATAAAATCCGAGAGTAAACATTGTATGTAGCTAGGTTTGTAGGTAGGTTTGTGACCTTCGATCTTCTTGCGCGCGTCTCTCTATCGCATTGCGCCGAGACGGTGGGTCGCAGACCTACCGAATTTCGCATACGGCTTCGCTAGGACAGATCCTAACACGCCTCGGAGCGATTTTTTCGAAATTCGAATTAGAAAATGTTTTATTTTATGTTTTGTCCGATTTTTTGCGATTTTTCTCGCATAATACGTAATAACGCCGGTAATTACACTCGCAAGAAAACGAAATTTACATCATCGGATGGAGGAGAAAATTTTCTTTTAAAAATTGTTTGTTCGGATTGTGTAACATAATTTTCAGATTTTTGGGAATTTTTCAAATAAAATTAAATTTGACGCTGACTTTCGTAAAATATTTTTAAAATTGCTGCATCTTGAATTCTATCCGTCATAACTTTTTTGTCAAATGACGGAGCATAAATTTCGCCCTCTTTTAAAGAGAAACCAGAGGAAAATATAACTTAGGAGATTTTTTACGAATTTTTAAGTAAAGAAGGATTTTCATTTCAATCGCAGCGCAGCTTAAAAATTTCCGTATGATATCTTGCGGTTTGGTTGTCTTGGAGACAGTAACAATGATTAAAATTGCCAGTTGAAAAAAAAAAAAAAAATTATTTAAAAATAACCGAGTTTTCACATGTGAAATGTGCGCCACTTTGACGTCACGAGTTTAAAACCCCTTTCGAAACTGAATCAGAATAACGGACTCACAAGCAAAACATACGGCGCGCATGTGAAATAATTCTATATTTTACTTTACGTTTCCAGATAAATAATTGAATGCTGGTTTTTCACCAGTGAATTATCCTGCATTATTTTCAATTGAGATTTTAAACGGGTCACGTTTTCGAATAGCAAGAAATATATTACGGTGTTAAACAGGGCCTGATTATGACCAACAGGGGGCCCCGGGAATTGTTGAATTTTGCCCCCCCACCCCCGTCTATAAAATTTGTTTTATTTTTCATAATTTTTTTTATAAAAACAGAACAACATTTGAAATTGGGGGCCATTTCGAGCCGGAGGCCCCTGGGTAAAGTCCCGATTTGTCCATGCGATAATAGGGCCCTGGTGTTAAATACACCAATCTGAGAAGAACTATGCGTAAAAATTTATGGAGAGCTGATTTAGTGGCAACCATAAACTGAAATGATTAGAGTTTATGCTAATGCGTAAATTGCAAAGAGTAAAAGCCTACATTCGTGGCAAATATCTAAACCGTTTCTTTAAATTAAGCATTAATGGCTGCAAAACGACGGTATATTGTATTTGTATCAGTAAAAGATAGTATAATTAGTAGTAAGTAGATATGATAAGGCAATATTGATCAAACCACAATATACCGCATAAATAAATATTTTGTGAAACAATGTCGTCTATTCATTTTTAATAGCCGTATTACATCACAGCTAACAAAACATTAAGTCATTCTACGTCGCGTTAATATATCACGCGGTAGTTTCAACAGAAAAGACTGTAACAGGACTTTCTTTTTTCTTGGAGATTCTGTTTTGTCACAAGTAGTTATGATCACATTTTAGGAAAATTTTCTTCTCTTGCCTTGCAAAGAGTGGGTACACAACTATTTAATTATAAAATAAAACGGTTCTCCACTTCATGTAGTATATAAGGTATTAATGGCATAACTTAAATCTAAAAAAAAAGAGTATGATGCAGAAATGCGACATTTTGAAAATTAGGAATTTTCACTGAAAACCGTCACGCTTTTCTTTTCTGATCGTGAATGACACCGACATAGTTTTTTGCGTCATAATATTAACAATGGTCACAGGTCAGTACTTATACTAACTTAACGAATAAGTAATGAGTAACTTTACGAGAAGAGTCAAATCATTTTGCTTATTTTTAGATTCCAAATCTCTGGAATGAATTTGAACTATACATGTAAGAAAAAGTTTCGTTCCCTACCGTGCGGAGAACGGGCACGCAGCTTGTCTATACTATTAAAACTGTGAGCGTCTGTCTGTCTGTGTGTAGCATCATCTCCTCCGAAACGGTTGGGAGCTGAGTTTCGATCGAGGTGTCCACGGATTCGGAAAATTCCGAGGAAGGTCTTCCGCTAATTTAAATTTTTAAATTCGAATTATTTTTAGAGATATTGATAAAAAACCCGTCAAAAACGCTAATTTTTGATCTCCGCAATTCCGCAATTCTAACCCTCTGCAGTCAGAAAAGTGAGAAAAAATGAAAAATAAAAAAGTGAATGAAAATTAAAATGCTTTTGTAGGGGGGGGGGGGGGGAGCGTGATAATTTTAAAATTAACGAAAATATTCAGCCTTCAGCTGAAATTAGTTTCCCCTCCGCTAAAGAGGTTTTTTGACAGAACCTTTTAATTTGTATTGGCAGCCATGTACAGGATGTATTTGCATGTAAATCAAACGGGGAGAAACCAACCGTTCTTCCAGTGGTGTCAAGTATTTTAAACAATCCGGTATTTCGGGGAATTCGAAGCCATTGCTTATAGCTAATTCTGGTATTGTCAATTTAATCAAACAATCGTAACATGTTTTGCAAAATTTGCCAATATCATCGACATCTTTGTAAAAGACTAGTTTTATAAAGTCCGTTGTCGCTCCTTTGGACAGTAAAGTTGTTTTGGAATGGGTTCTTATTGACTTTTTGAACCACAGTCGATCACAACAATAGGATTGGTGGATTGGACCATCAGCAACAGCTTCGAAAAATTTCTCAGCTAATTTACGAAATTCTAGTTCTTCACACCTTACATTTAGATCAGTATCTGTTCTTGGTCTTTTCGATGGTATATCTAGACAGAGTCGTAAACGTTTTCTGTCTTGTCTTCTGGATTTGGATTCCGCTTCTTGAGCACGAAAATCTGGATCTTCCCTTTTTCTTTGCATAAATCGACGGTTAGTTTCACGATGACTTTCTTCCGGATCAGACAACTGGCGAGGACGGCCAGCGCGGCCTTGAACAACAGTCCCGGGTATATTCTTCTGATATTTAACGATGTAATACTGAACAGTAGAGCGTGAAATACCAAGCCTACGAGCTATTTCACACTGATCCCGCAAAAATGAAAATTTTAGAAATGCCACGACAGAACACCACCACTTGCTCCGAGGAGGGACAAAAGTTTGAACGCGACTCTGGAAACAAATCCAAGTTCTGAAAAATGAAATCGGAACCTCGGGAACTTGACAGCCAGTCGCAGACGCTCTGACAAAATCTTACAGTTTCCCCTTTTGTTTCATCTGACGTTACTTTGAAATTTTTCAAGTATCCATTATTCCAATCATGTGTCGGATCTTGGTGTGTTTCAAATTTCCGTGAGATCTGTAAGATTTTATTTACTATCAATTATCATCCACGACTTTTTTTGTCTGCCCAAAACTATTACCCTCTTTAGCGGAGGGTAATAAGCATCGAGGTTGCCATGTTTGGCTATTTTATTAAATTATTTAGACTCCTGCAGTAAAAATAAAAGAATAATGATTTTTTTCTGTTTAGATTATTTACAAAGTTATTTTTTAATTATTTTTTAAAGTATTGCATGCGTGTGAAATCAGAGCAGGAATTCAATGTTTTTTTATGTTTAAAAGAATAAGGGATTGGGAGATTTCCGAGACTACGTATATTTTTTAGTTTGTCGAAAAAAAAAATGGCTGATTTGGCGATTTTGAGAAAGTAGTAGGTTCTACCGATTTGCACAGTTTTGGGCTAGGCGCAAATTACTGAGAGCTTAAGGAAATAGTATTTTTAATAACAAGTATAAGTTTTATTAGAATACGGCGCTGTACTTCGATTTTTCATACAGAAATAATGCAGTTATTAAGGCGATTTTAAACGATCTACAGAATTTTCGCCAAATTAAATAAACTGATTTACGTTGGAGGAATTCCGCCAAATTTCAGAAAATTGAAATTCTCTCACTTTGTACATGGTAATTAACGGTGATTAAAACCCGTTATAGTTAATAATTTAAATAACTGCTACTAATCAATTAGATGCCTATTGGATTAAATTTTGGCGAGTGAACTATATAAATGATAGATAACTATTTCCCATTTTGATTGCTGTTAAATCAAACCTTCGAATGATTCCCTGAAAACAAAAAGATCTCGCAAAATGGTGTATGTTGGCATTCTTTCGATTGAAGTACTACATGTGTATTAAATAATTGATTCTTATATGTTAAAGCAGCGCTACGTTTCTTTTATTGGAAACTGTTAGAAACAGACATAATTAATACTGTCTAATATATTTTTTGTTTTACGAATTGAAATCTATGTTGATTCCTACTTTAGTACATTTCTTAGCAAAGTAGGAGAAAAATATTCAAATGTAGTGCAACTCTGTTCGTATTATTAATTCCATTCCACAATTGAGATGAGCCGATGTCACTAGCGTATGCACAGATATTTTATTTTTGAATTCCGCCAAACAGGGTATTGCGAATTGCCTTTAGTGTCAAGATTAATTTGTGATTTGAGCTATTTGACTTCGACTGGTGGCGTTAATGATGCCAATATGGAAGTTCTAGCAAAGTAAACATAAATAGCTCATTTCATGTTCTATTTTTAACATTGCTATAGTTTTCGTAGCAACCGAATCCATTGTTGCCACTTAAGTTGTTAAATTTAACACACAATTAAGTGAAACCACTCATTTTTACAGCTTTTAAGACTCGTAAAAGTGAAAACGCATCAAATGTGAAACAAATAGAACTGTAAGAGACTTGCATTGCACTTTAAAAATAATCGAGGTTTTCATGCAATTCCACATACCTTTGATTTTATTTCCTTCGCGTGTGGGTGCCATTTTTATGTCAATTTTTGCTGCCTTGCTGGCAGATTATCCAGAGCTGCACATAAGCACTAATGTACCTGCTCCTTCGGACATAAACAAGAGCGTATGTCCTGCGCGTATTTGTGTAAGGTGCGCGTATTTGTGTTGTACAAGTGTGACCAGGAGTCCGCCCCCCCCCCGAAATCTAAACTTTGTTAACAAAACAATAATAATGAAGCTTTTTGTGAAAAATTGGGCCTTTCTCATCCTTTGGTCCCACCCCCTCTCCCCCCGAAATTTTTTTCTGGGTACAGCCCATGGTAACCCACTACGTTAATCAGAGTTTTCTGGGGTCAGATTTTTTAGACCATTTTTTTTGTCAATGGCGATTCTCATCCTGAAGTATATTGATCACTGATACATGAAAAGAAAAATGATCAGATATGAGCTAGCAGTGACGTAGCCAGAAATTCTTCATGGGAGTGTTACGACTACTGCAGCTCACACATATGTATGTATACGCGTGTGTGATACGGGAGTGAAGAATATACATTTTGTATGGCAATAAACTCCTCATGGGGGGTTGTGACCCCCTATCCTCTCCTTGGCTACGCCACTGCACGCAAACATAAGTTGTCACGTCATGTAAAACCGTCGTAGATGGTAAACACCGAAGTTGTTTCAAAGGTTATACAGAATTAAAAATTTTTTAAAGTTTACTTTTAATACAGTTCGGATATTTGCCACCAAGGTCAGATGAAATATTACTAAATACGGCAATCCAGAATTTTCTTTTGAATTTGACACTATGCAACTACAGTAGATTCCCCATAACACGGTAGATACGTTCCGTGTTATAGGAATCCGTGTTGTACGGGTCCTGCGCTATACTCCACCTGGAGGGCGGACTGCGCAGAATAATCGCGGCAAAGCATATTTGCGCTCCGTAGAAATACAATGATGTTTGGTGTTGCCATTCAAAAGTTACGTTTATTACAGGAGCTAAAGCGCCATAATATTAGAAGATGTGTTTCATTTTACCGTGATGTACGAGTCTCTTTTAACGTGTTACACGAAAACGATCACAATTTTTTCGCCGTGTTCTACGAATTCGTGTTGTACACCCATGTTATGATGTTGTCTACTGTAAATTGTTAAAAATAAAACATGAAATTAGTTCTTTTTTTAGTGCGAGTTGACAGTGAGACCAACGTCAGTTTTATGTAACAAGTGTGATACTGCATTAACCCATTTATGCCTAGCGTCCCTTTTTTGGGACGGCATTTTCGCTATTAGTCGAAAACGTTATTTATTTTTCCTAGCCTTTATTCATGAGTATTGAGCCTCAACTCTACAAAATATTTTAACATAACCAAGTAGTATGTTGATATTTCAATTTTTATGCATAATGATTTTAAAAGAAATCATCCTTTGTTCAAGAAGTTGACATCAGAAATTTATTATTTCTGTTATCAGTAAAAACGAAGAAAGTCGCAATAATATCCAGGCACAAATGTGTTAAGAGTTTAGTAAGGGTGATATACTTCATCGCAGAAGTTACGTCAAAAATGTTTTCATTTGAAATGTGACTTGATTTTCACGAAAACTGTGTGCAATTTTGGCTTCTAACGTACGTGATGCATCTATCATTTCATGTAGGTTTTGTTAACCCATTTATGCCTAGTGCCCCTTTTTTGGGACGACATTTTCGCTATTAGTTGAAAACGTTATTTATTTTTCCTAGCCTTTATTCATGAGTATTGAGCCTCCACTCTACAGAATATTTTAACATGACCCAGTAGGATGTTGATATTTCGATTTTTATGCATAATGATTTTAAAAGAAATCATCCCTTGTTCAAGAAGTTGACATCAGAAATGTATCTATTATTTCTGTTATCAGCAAAAATCGAAGAAAGTCCCAAAAATATCCAGGCACAAATGGTTTAATTTAGATGAATTTCAATAAAGTCATCTGCAAAATAACTGCGCTAATGCACTGTCCTATGTCCATGCTTTACGAAATGCAAGATAAAATAAAATACTTGTCAACATCATATAATTTATTCATGAGGTATATATTAATACTATAAATTAAACCTAAAAAACAAAATTATATGATGTAGAAATCAGGCATTTTTCGAAAGAGAAAAGTTTCATCTGCATACCGTAAAGATCTTTTTTGATCGCCAGTGACATTGACGTAGTTTTTGTGTCATCAGGTTGCAATCATCTAAGATTCACACTCATGACGTCAACTTTAAGTCACGATTCAAGTATTTTTTCACGTTTTCAGATTCCGCATTACTGGGTTTAATTCGAGTTATATGTGTAAGGTAAATTAAATATTCGTTTCCCACCGTGCGGAGAACGGGTAAGCAGCTAGTATGTTCATAATCATTATTAATGAAATCCTTATCATGCATAGCAGTGCATGGGCATGGTCGTGACAGGGTCATTTGGATTCTATGTCTTAGAAAATTGATTGTAATTAAATATTTTCTACCTAAATATATGAGAGATAGATAATGGTGAATGTTTTTATAATACTAGGGGCCAAGGCCCCCAGCCTCGCTACGCTCGCTTTTTCGTATGAGGCATTCGGCCCCTAATCAGGCTTATTCGTAAAAAAGACATAATTTCAACAGACAAAACCCGAAGATTGGATCAGATAGAATGTTACTGAGCTACACATTGCTTGGTTCTTGCATGTTCATTCGTACATAAAAATTTAAACTTCGCACTACAGTAGACCCCCTCCCCCTCATAACACGGAAGGTATGTTGTTATGGGAATCCGTGTTGTACGGGTCCTGAGCTATACTACACCTGGAGTGCGGATTCCGCTTATAATCGCTGGAAAAATTATGTGCACTCCTCAGAAACACAATGATATTTAAGCTTGCCATTCAAATTTATATTAATTAGGAGCTAAAGCGTAATAAAATCAGAACAGCTATTTCAGCTGTATTTTTAATAATGTAAAAACTATTGGACACCTTGCGAATTTGCCACCCATGGCGATTTTTCATTATTTGGCGACTCGCGTACGTGTAAAGTTAATAAAAGCTACGGAACAGATAGGATAGCTTGCCACCAATGGCGACTTTTCATTATTTGGCGATTTACACATGCTCACAACTTATAATTACTGTTCATTTAAGGTTACCGGAAAACCGTTATCCGTATTTTCATTTACATAATCGTTTGCAGTTTGGCGTACTTAGCACCACGAATGTACCATCTCGTCGCGCTAGCAGATATCCAAAGTGTACTATAACTGCTATAATGGCATAGTTTAAATATATAATATATTTCTACTGGTAGCAAATAATCCAGCTGGACCGAACCGGCTTTAAAATAATCTGCATTTTAATTATTTTTAATTTTCAAGATATTAGTTATTTTGTTTTGGAAAAACGAATAATGACTAATTCTAAACTCCTGTTGTCTAAGTGAACTTACTATTTGAAAATTGTCAACTTTGTGTAACACATTTTGAGTTACTTATTTCATATAGTTTTTATTTTGGCGTAAAATAGGCGTAATTCTAACTCATGTTTGTAAGTTACACGGGATTCTAGATACTTGGAAACGCTTTGTTGCAAAGGAATGAATAATTTTATGCCAAATCTGGCAACCATTATGTTTATTTTTTTATTAATATCTTCTAAAATAATTCGATTTTCGAAATTTAAGTCAGCTTAGCAGGTTCCTCGGAATTTTTCGAATCTGTGGGCACCTTAGTAGAAATGTATTCCAAATCCCCACGGTTTAGGAGAAGATAGGCGGACAAGCTTTTGACAGCGGCCCTTACTTTTTTTTTAGTATAGAGAGATACTTGTTTAACTTTAGAATAAATAAATAAAAATAAAGAATGGTATCGCATGTACGTGTTTATTTATTTAATTAAAAATTCTGAATGAATTATCATTGGTAATTTAACTATAACTGATGTAAACCATATGTTTGCGGAATCTTATTGGATTACGAATTGCGATTTGATGAGAATGCACACTCTTGGAGTTCTTAGACTCACCAAAATAAAATAAACAGAACATTAATTTGATCGTGCTTCAAAAGGAATAGGATTTTTGTTTCTATTCGATTTTGCAATATATTTCCTTCACATGTGTGGTAACATTTTTACGAAGTCCATTAAAAAACGTTGGTAAATCCAAAATATTCGGAGGAGCATATGTGTTTGTGCCCTTTCAGGGATAGCCATTCAGGTTAGGTTATTATCGGAAATATTCGAACCGTTTCAAGAGCTATGGTTTCATAGATGATGCTTATCGTTCAATATTTACCCATGATTAAAAATAATTTACTTTTAAATTTCAAACAAAAGTCCTTTTTCGGGGCAAAAAAACTTCAAAAATATTTATTTCCTCAGAAGTTCAAATAACTTCCTCTGTTGTGGGTAGAACTCTAAACGTTAAACAAACAAACTATATTACAAATTTGCACGAAGTAAAGTAGTTTTTTTTTCCAACTATCGTAATGCCAGGTTACGAGTGAAACAATTCCATAGTTTTGCTCTGATTGAACAAATTTTAATCAGGTGTATTAGAAAAATATCTGCTACCTCCCGTATGAAGGGTACATAGCTAGTTTGAATTACAAATGGATCATTCATTACAAATAAACAGGATTACTGTTCATTACAACGTAAGTACATAATTATTGATAACTAATAAATTCACGTACATAATTATTGATTAAATCGAACAAAATACAACATGTGGAGAAAAATGTGTATCGCTTATGTATACCGTACGCATATACCAGCTGTGTCACGCTGCGGCCTGTGCGCGCAGAACTTTTTGAATTTTAAATGAGCACACAAATCGAGCGCGGAATTCGAAAAGTAACTAAAATAAAAAATCAAATATTTCCAATGCTAACCCAGTGAAAAGTGCGGTAAAATGTATACGAATGTAATATGTGAAATTGTGAGAATTTCATAAATAAATGTGCGATACCCTTACAGCCTTAAAAAACATTAATTTTTTTTTTTAACAAAGAAATTTAAATGTATAAAAATGTGAATAAACGTTCATAAATGTTTATTAAAAGATAATGTGCCAAAAACCTGTTTAATTGCATAAATAGAAAGTTTAGAAAGCTTGACAAGAAGTTTTCAGCTCGTCTGTTCAAGGGAAATCCCTGGGGGTTTTTTGGGGGAAAAAGGGCTCCGTTCGCTCCGATTCATTATACAACTGGTCGACTAAAGCGGGGGAGTGAAAACGGTCAGCTTCCGTAGAGCCCCCCTCGTCAGAGATCAGCTTGGCTTTTCGAACTGCGGGGAGAATCTGAGGAGTGAAAGGGGGTAGGAAAGGAGAGAGTCGACCAGTTGTATAAGACAGCGGTTGATCGACCATCCCCCTTGGTGGGCAAATTTCAAAATGTCTTGAAATTCATTTTTTGGTATTCGTGTTACACTTTGCAACAAGAATTTTATGGACTTCTCTTTTTGATTTGAGATAAAGAGGAATGTGTGAAAAAAACGTTCTGTACCCCTCCTGATACAGCCTGACAGATTACGAATTAAACCTGATAGATTACGAATTAAAAGATTCTCCCTCATCCAGCACCTACGATACAAATCTCTCACACACGCTAAATTTCGTATTATTAGTTCCAGTGTAGTTTTGACTCGACAAAATATTAACATACGAAAGGAGAACATCTCACTTTCTACTTCCCCCCAATAGATGCAGTAACTGAATGATGGGAGAATACTTCTGAAAATTTAAAGAGTGATTTTCATCATGTGTCCTCTCTCTTTCCGTAGGACTGATTGCTTGTCTCAAATAATTGCAACAGTACAGTCTTTGATTAATTGTTCATAACGAAAACTAAAAAAACCCATTATAGGCTCTGTTACAGAAAAGTAGTATTATAACAAAAGTATATTTAACCCTTTAACACGCAGTGTTTCCGCTCTGGGAACACCAAACTCTGACGTTTTGACTGTTGCCAGCCACGAAGAATAGATTTGATTTCTACAAAAATAGTTGCGGGTGACATAGCTCCACGAGAATCCTTTACTTTTAGCACGTCATTTCCCGTAAGAAAATGGCCACGATTATTTTTAACAGCACTGACATCTGCTGAAAAATGGAAGAATGCGAGAACAGCTGGATAGATTGCCCAATGCTGAAAAAAGGGCAGCCGTTGCCATCGCTCAACTTAACTACCAGCAAGATGGTGGACGAGGCACAGTCAGCTGTCGTCAAAA
Source organism: Cheiracanthium punctorium (assembly GCA_038373885.1). Lineage (NCBI taxonomy): Eukaryota > Metazoa > Arthropoda > Arachnida > Araneae > Cheiracanthiidae > Cheiracanthium > Cheiracanthium punctorium. Next base: position 43,878 of record JAWZYV010017895.1, read on the forward strand.
AAGGGTCTCTAGATCTGTGGCACGCGATGAATGTTTCGATCGTCCTCCATCTTGCTGGTAGTTAAGTCGAGCGATGGCAACGGCTGCCCTTTTCAGCATTGGGAAAGGGTGCGCCTCAAAGGGTTAAGGCAATGAATATGTTTTAGATAATTTTAAGATAAATGAGCATTTGTTTCATTTGTTTGTTTATAATCTTTGCTCACATTTGCTCGATCATGTGTATCATAAATGCAAGAGAAGATATAAAAAGTTGCTAATTTCATAAATGGAGGGACGCCCAAAAAACTTTTTGTGGGAAAGAGCGGAGGTGGGAGGCTCAGACCTTTGCGGTAGACTATTGACCATTATGTTTGTCTTTTAATTCATAAGTAAACCTGTATGGCTTACAAAATCGAGTGGGAGTCATCCGCTTAGGAAAATATATTGCAGAATACCCCACATGTTTAAACTTTCTTTACTCTTTCAATTTGTACATGTATTATGTGCATATAGGTTTAAGAGGTGCAAATAGAGCATTAGAAGAGACGTTCTTAATTGTTTCGAGTCTCTGATTTCACTCTGAAAAATTGTTCAAAATATGCAGGATTTCTAAAAAAAAAAACCAAGCTTTTAGATTTCAGTTTGAAAAAATCTTGTGATATACTATATTCAGTGTTTAAAGTAAATGTGATGCATCAGACTTGAAAATTTTTAGGAAGCATCTTCACGCTTTCTCAGTAAGATATGCTTATAAACGTACTAATTATGAAGTTTTTCTAAAAATAGCATGAATAAATAAATATATGTGTAACATTTTTACTAAATACGTCGCATTTCAAAAAATTTTCAATGTTATTCCTATATTTAAGGGGACAGTTTACAATTTCAATTTTTTTTTCAATTAAAAATATGATTCAAATGATGAACTGAATGCATTTCAACGTTCAACTAAAAGTATATTTTGAAATAATCAATCATTTTAAACTGTACATTTAAGTAACATTAAAAAAAAATAATAAAGTAATTTATTATTATTTTTTATAAATGTTACTTAAATCATTTTTAAAAAAACGAAGATTTTTGTCCGATTAAAAAAACAAAGCCTTAGCATTCTTAAAATATGAAAGTGAAGAAAATATGAACATGGAGAAAAAGCCATTTAAAGAGCTTGCTTGCCAATGAAATTGCACTAAGTGTATGAACAAATTTTACAATATCTCGTGATATTATTGGCATACGATTAAAAATAAGATGTCAAAATATTTAGAATTTAACAGACTTTCATTTAACATTTAAAAAAGAAAATTGATTTTTTGGCGAAATTTCTGACTAAACTGTCCCTTTAAGAATTCTTCAGAAAGTTTCACATTTTTTTTCTAACGCATTTTATATATGTATATAAAATGCGTTAGAAAAACATATATATATATAGTTCTATGCAATATATACAGCTACATATTTTCTCAAGAGCCATCGTGAAGTTTTTTTCTTTGACGGTGTTAATTTTAAAGGCAAAGACTATAATTTTGCTTCTTCAACAAACAACAGTAAAATAATGCTCCTCTTTTTCTAACCTTTCATCTTTAGTATGAGGAGAAGAGGGAGAAAACGGGGGGGGGGGGTAAACATGATTGGACAGCTTGGGGGAATCACACACACACACAAAGGTGGAACATAGAAACAACAGCCTTCCTTCTCAAATTCCAAAAATTTTCCTTTGCCCGCAGAAGATTGCATGAGACTGGAATCGCGCAGATCCCAACTCTGCTAATCGATACCGGCGTAAACAAAGCTGTGTCCCACATTTGAAGCCCAAGTTGTTATCAGACGGTGACAAACGTTTTATGTGTGATTTTCAAGCGTAAATATGCGACTGGGGATTGGAAGTTAAACAGCTGATGAAGAAGAAAGATCTCGCAATATCTGTGTGAAGAAGTGCTGTTCCCTCTCCAATCCGAAAAGATATTAGTTTCGTATGGGTTCCCTTCCTAAATATGGCCTTACGAGACAGCTGTGTGTTTGAGTGATAATGAATGGTTTAAAAACAGCTGCTACGATTTTCAGGTTATACTCTGTGCTGATTTTGGTGCTGGTGTGTTACTCGATTAGTTGCGATTTCTGATTGGCTTTATTTTTTATGTTCATTTTTTCTCCTTGGCGCAGTGATAGGGAAGTGAACCTGGAAATTATCGCACTGTAAACAGTTTTTGTTATGCTACGCAAATTAATTGGTATCTAAGGAATACAGAAATTATTTTATAATGCATGAGTATAGAAATATTTTTAAAAATAACTTTCACATAAGCTGTGTGTAGAAATAAGTATAAGAAATAAATTAAATACGTACATATGTTATAAATTTGCTTAATCTTAGCATTGAACGTTTGAGGTTTTTCGACATTTTTTTCTGGATGATTTAGCATTATTAACAAATTTTCATAAAATGTGTATATTATCTGTATCTCAAAAAAAACAAAAAAACATTGAAACGATTTCATAATTTCTGAAGCATGCATCTGTAAAGTATATAGCGAGACATATGTGTTAGTTACTTGTACAAAGTTGAATTGAAGGAGAGAAAAAAGCATACATGTACTTGTCTGCATGCCGTATTTTTGCTACAGATTTCTCTTCGTGGTTTATCAATATTTAAACACCGTCACTTAGATTATTACAATAATTTTGCTACAAAGGATTACATTTTTTTTACAACATAAAAATAATTAAATAATAAAGTAAGTTTTGTCAAAGTATAAAGACCTTAAGCATAAATTGTTGATTAGAAAAAATACTAATATACTTTGAATGTAACACCAAAAATTTTCAGAAATCTGTGATTAATTTGCACTATAAAAAAAAAAAAAAACATTTACAAAATAAATAAATAAAATCAGTGAATATTGTACAAAATTAAAGTTTGTTTTTACGAATGTGGCTATTCGAAAAGTGAAGCGAACGAAATGAGGTAGTGGCTTAGTTAAAACAGAAAACTTTAGATTAAAATTTCAAAACTATGTTGTAAAAAAATCTTGCATAGTACTCGTGTTAGAGATATGGAATTAGATTTTGTAAAATTTTCCTGTATCAACTGATAGAATAAGAACAGTGTGTTGCGCTGGGCTGAATGCCGTAAAACAATTGAAGGGTTTTTGCAAAAAGGAGGTGGTTCTATCTTACGGGAGTTAGGAGTTACATGTATTAGTATCTAGCATTAAAAAAGAATCTTTTGTTTAGTATAAAAATGAAGTTCCAAATATTAGATCTTGCGTTACTTAAGAAATAAATCTGCCTGTCTCGTTAGTTGTGTTAAATCCCGAACGCATTTTTAGTTTTCCACTATCTTTATTAGGGAGTTTTTATATAGCGGTTCCACTCACGATAACGTTAACGTCAAATGCCATTGGACAATACAGCGCCTTCGAACATATAAAGTAAGTTTCATGATTGGAAATTCCGAAAAGCGGATAGCGTTATCCAGTGCCGGATTAACAATATAGCAGATGTAGCAAATGCTACGGGCCCCGCGCTTTTGGGGCCCCGCGCCTTTACCTTGAAAGTTTTCGTCTTTCCCCCTCAAGATCTAGCTTTTTTGACACTTTCCAACAAGGTAGAAAAGTGTTTAAGATTTCAGTTTGTCTTTCTGTCCGTCCTTGATATAACTCGCGTCAATAGGCATCGATTACTACGAAATTTATATATGTTATTCTTATCTGCAGTACCATGTACCCTATTGTAAAGGATCTATGTAGCATTTATAGATTTTTTCTACAGGAGCACTGAAAATAGTCCCAATACATTGCGCTCTAGGGACGTTATTCTTTAAAGCGTATCATCCTACTAACTACAAGGGGTGATCCAATGAAAAGGTACGAAACGACACGGTGGGTACAAATGTAGACTTTATTCAAAATATACACCATAGGCCTGAGCACAACGATCCCACTGATGAACAAGCCGCAGGATTCCTTGTTCCCAGAATTCCTGTGGCCGTGACGAGACCCAGTCCGTCACAGCGTCCTTGAGTACTCGTCCGAGTTGAAGCGCTTCCCTTTCAGGTGGTTTCTTCAGTGGACCCAACACATGGAAATCGCAGGGCGACATGTCCGGACTGTAGGGCGGATGGTCCAACGTCTCCCACTTGAACTTGGCCAGTTCCTTGGCGAAAACGGACATTCCATTTTCTCATTGACTTGTGGGACACACAGTCTTCCCTGTATACGGTCATCATCCAGCGATGAATAGTGGTCGGTTTAACACCTTCCGCTGTCAGAAATCGGATAACGCCTCGCTGCCCCTAAATCGTCGAATTTTGCAATGTAAACGCCATCCTGTCCTCACACACACTGCCGCGTCAATTGGACGTAGGAGGATGCTTTTTACAAGAGCTTCTGCTCTCTCCTGCGGGGCCCCCGCATGTTCCTATCCACACAAAAGGCACGAATCGCATTCCTAGATGTCTCGCTACGTGCTCTCATAGCTGCATAGACAAATATGATAACGGTTAGGTTGTTGCGACGTTTCGTACCTTTTCTTTTGATCACCCCTTGTAGTTGCGCTGAACCCTGACTTCAAGATAAAACTTTTTCCTCCATGACTGCAAAAAGATTACAATGTCAAGGACAAAAAGACTAACAACTTCTACATCGTTTGTACGATCCGCTTGAAAATTTTCACAACTTTGTAAAAAAAATATAGATAACAATCTGTCAATTTTAAAAATCTGAAAATCCACCCGTTCCCTCATTTTTAAGCGATTTTTCGCTATTTTCAGCACCATTTCGTTTCCGAGAGTCAAAAAAAGTGAATCATTTGCGTGTGAATAGTGGTCGGTTTAACACCTTCCGCTGTCAGAAATCGGATAACACCTCGCTGCCCCTAAATCGTCGAATTTTGCAATGTAAACGCCATCCTGTCCTCACACACACTGCCGCGTCAATTGGACGTAGGAGGATGCTTTTTACAAGAGCTTCTGCTCTCTCCTGCGGGGCCCCCGCATGTTCCTATCCACACAAAAGGCACGAATCGCATTCCTAGATGTCTCGCTACGTGCTCTCATAGCTGCATAGACAAATATGATAACGGTTAGGTTGTTGCGACGTTTCGTACCTTTTCTTTTGATCACCCCTTGTAGTTGCGCTGAACCCTGACTTCAAGATAAAACTTTTTCCTCCATGACTGCAAAAAGATTACAATGTCAAGGACAAAAAGACTAACAACTTCTACATCGTTTGTACGATCCGCTTGAAAATTTTCACAACTTTGTAAAAAAATATAGATAACAATCTGTCAATTTTAAAAATCTGAAAATCCACCCGTTCCCTCATTTTTAAGCGATTTTTCGCTATTTTCAGCACCATTTCGTTTCCGAGAGTCAAAAAAAGTGAATCATTTGCGTGACAAAATGACCTATTTTAAGTGGAAATGACGTCATGCAATTGGGGGATTCCAATACGTTTAAAATAATTTCTCGCGATTACACAGTTTATTATTATTTTTTTCCCCCACAATTAAATCGTCTGCTGGATATTCGAATGTTTATGTATACAAAACGAAAGCTTTCGACTGCGAAAAGATTCCGCGTAGGGATGGACGCGAGACGAAAAATATGCGTCTCGCAAAATAGCCTAAAAGCTTGTCTCGTCTCGCAAAAATCTCTATATCGTAATGTTAAAAATGTCTCTCTCGTCTCGCAAAAAACTGTAAATCTATGTCTCGTCTCGCAAAAAATTCGTCTCGCGTCCATCCCTAATTCCGCGCGTTTCCAGATGAGCATGAAATTCGATTTGGGTCTGTAATAAAAATTGAATATGAACTTATTTATTTTAGGTGAATGAAAATTAAATATATTGAATGAAAGGCAAATTTCCTTAAAATGTTTTTTCCCGCGCCCGTTGTAATTGCCTCCACAAAAGGCTTTGACTTTGAGTTTTAGAGATATTCTGCTCTTTGAAATGAAACAAAATTGGATGTTATTAAGGATTACAAAATGAAGCTTTGCATCGAAAACAGTGTCTGTATAGTTAAATGTTTTTCTATACGGGAACACTCAAAATAATTTCAATACAATATGGTCAATGGCAGTTTAGAGACAGGCATCTATTTTAAGCATATACTACTATCCTATTAGGTTGTAACGAAAGTTTCCCGCCACCACAAATATCGTCTGCAAACAGTTCACGTTGGTGTGTTTGCTCCTATTTTGTCAAACAATATTTGTCATTTGAAAGAAAGATACTTGCTTTAGAACACTGTGTTGTTAAAAAATATGGTTATCATTAAGTACAAGGTGTCTGAAATGGAACTATCACGTTACTGGATTAGAACCATCATTTACTTCCAGTTCTGTTGCAAAAAGTGCTACAGAATGTCAAAGAATTATGTGTGTAATTTAGATTCTACTGTTGTATCATATGGCACTGTGAAGGTTTGGTACTGAAAGTTAAAAAACACACTGCAAAAAAAAGTCTGTCAAATTTACAGAAAAAAAACTGTCAGCCAGGACGCCAGTTTATTTCCGTATATTTAACAGAAATGTTCTGTAATTTTTTACAGATTCTCTGTTTATTTTACAGAAAAATTCTGAGTTTTTTAAAGAAGTCTTCTGTAGTTTTTACAGATTCTCCGTTTATTTTACAGAAATCTTCTGTATGTTTTACAGAAGTCTCCCGTAATTTTTAGATTCTCTGTTTATTTTACAAAAAACGTCTGTGTGTTTTACAGAAGTCTTCTGTAGTTTTTTTACAGATTCTCCGTTTATTTTACAGAAATCTTCTGTATGTTTTACAGAAGTCTTCCGTAATTTTTACAGATTCTCTGTTTATTTTACAGAAAACGTCTGTGTGTTTTACAGAAGTCTTCTGTAGTCTTTACAGATTCTCCATCAATCTTACAGAAATCCTCTGTGTGTTTTACAGAACTACTCTGTAATTATTTACAGATTCTTCATCAATTTTACAGAAATATTTTGTGTGTTTTACAGAAGTCTTCAAATTTTTTTTTAGATACTCCATCTAATTTACAGAAATCTGTAATTTTTCCAGATTCCCCGTGTTTTGTCGACGGTATAATTCTGTCAATGTAGCAGACTTTAACCATTTTTTTACAGCTTGATTTAAGGAATTTACAGAAAAGAAAGTTTATTTATGAAATATATTTTGTATTTATAACAACTTTTTTTTGTTTTTAATAATTCAATACCTTACTTAAAAAATTTACTTACTTACAATTACTTAAAAAATTCAGTAATTTTATCATATACTAGCTTCTTTCGACGACCTTGGCCCTGTTAAGTGGTAAAAAAATTCTGCTACGAAAGGTTAATGAAAATAAATTCTTGAGTATGATTTGAAATCATAGGTGACATTAATTATTTTCAATCAATTCCATCCAAGGGCATCCTTTAAAATTAAGTAACTGTACAAAATAAAATATTAGTGTTGAAAAAAGAAAGATTTATAAGAACGATTGCTATCAATCAAGTAAAACAGTAATCAAAGAAGCTTGTTTCAAATGAATCAATGCATTTCAAAGCACGAAAATTTATACACAAATCAATGGATCAGGGGTGGGAGTGTAGATGTTCCAAGCATAAAATTTAATGTTTATTTTTTAATGCTTTCAAAATTATTTCTTGATATTATCAAGTATCCATCAATTTCTATGTTTCTGGGGAGGGAAGCGTATCAGTTTGTCGTGTCAATTGTCCCTAAATAAATGGTTGGGGTATTTGTAGTAAATGAAGTTAGTGGAAGTATTTACTGTAAGGTTTATTTTTTAGGTGATTTTAGCGTGTCATTGTAGTTAAAATAATATATATGTTTGCTTCTAAACTATTGATTAATGTAGTGATGGCGTCGTTCCAAAAAATACTATATATAGAGTTAAACCTCTGAACAATAGCTACGTTTGGTCCCATAAAATAATGACCATTTTATGAGACAACCGTTCTTTGGAGGTTCACAATAATGTTAATTCAATAGTCTCAATTCAATTCTGTAAACTTCTAACAGTGTCTGTTTTAAGAGATAACCAGTCTTCGGAGGTGACCGTTAGTAGACGTTTTAATGTATATACATACATGCATCTTATTTTTCAGAAATAGTTTTTAGGAGTTTAAAATTACTCTTGCATGATATATCTATGCTTAGATTTTTGTAATATCCATTAATAATCAAAGAAATACGTCAAAAAAAATTGTCAAAAAATTAGATTTATTTTAAGAAAAAAAATACAGCATTTACAAAGTACAAACAAAGGAATATTTACAAAGTACTCCAGTATTCATGGGTATTTCTTAATATATAGTTAGTGGTCAATTAGCTCATATGCCGACATTTTATTAAGTAAATTGAGAATTTTCATATTAACGGCCTCACGTTTTTTCACATCAGGATTCTTCTTGCATCCTCTGTTAGGATTTATTCCAAGCAAACACCTAGAAACAAAATAATTTACTTCAGTGAATTAAACACATTTAAAAAAATCACATTTTACTTTTGACTCATCTATAAACTGAAATTTGTTAGCACAAGCTAGGAGCATAATAATTTTACTTTTCAGCAGCACTTGTTGTAATTCCCCTCGACAAGCACGTAACCAGGGAAGGGGAGGCTTGAGGAGCTACACCCCCCCCCGAAAGTTCAAATATGTATGTTTTATGCAGGGGCGGATTTAGGGAAACAGGCTCTGCAGCCCCGCGTCCTCTACAAGAGAGGGGCACCCAAGGGGCCCCATTACCACAATCCACCCAGTATTCTAGGGAAGGCTTATATTCTAGGGAAGACCCTTTTTCTAGAGAAGGCTTATTTCAGTATTTCAGACACTTCAGTACTAATATACAAAAAGTTCCAGTGTATTTTTAAAATGATCACTATGCCGCGCCTATGTCGGAGGGTGGGGGGCTCTTTCTTGCACCTTTCATAGGACCCCATGATATCTATGTTTAAGTTATGGTATTTGAATATTTGAGCCTCCCCGAATAAAAATCCTGACCATGGGCCTGCCCTTCCAAATTAAAATGTCAAAATTACCATCTTGTTTTAAAATAGAAGACTTTATGCATCATTGCTATTGAACATTCGAAATAAATTTACATGATAAAATATTTTTACTACATTTAACAATATGCTTAATTTTCGTCAAATCTTTTTGAAAAAATAATGAATAAGAAAAAAGAATCAAATTTTCAACTTTTTAAAAGGGGAAAGCTCAAAATTTTAAGCATTCTTCTCTTTTTAAATGTAAAACTTTTATAAAGAACTGCTTACAGAGCGATCAGATCTGCGCTAATTTTTAATTACTTTCTTACATATTTCAACTTCGAAAAGTATTGAATAAAAAGTTCCTATTTATGTTTAGTGTTCCTGATTCAGGATATTGGCCACTGACTACACTTATGATTCGAGATTTTGAAATTTAAAACGTTGATGATCAGACTGTATAATAAGCAAAATATTAAAAAAATACTTTTATAACTAGGCACTGATATGAAATGGTTTTAAAATTTATGCATTAAAATAAATAAACAATTTATCTTGTACAAAGCCTCACCACGGCACAGTGGTTATATAACTGAAAATGGTAGACGGCCGAAGTGTCAAGGTCCCGGGTTCGGGTTCCATCGCACATCCGTCGACCTAACCGGTGTTTTTCGTGGTTTTCTCCGAGACTTAGGATAAATACGGGTTAGGACCCCTTACAAAGACCCCACAGAGGGTAACTCCTTGTTTTGTCATTCGGACGAGGATTTACAAGTGGACTTCGAGCCAAGCACACAAATCCGATATACATGTTCACAACAGCAGCAGCTAGTCACTATAGCGCAAGCGGGTTGCACAGATGTGTGCTTCGAATGCATATACACAAGTTCATATACGCAATATCTATTCAGTTATCACGAGCAGGCACGTATTCAGGGAACATTTTGGAAGAGGGGGGAGGGGGTCCAAACCGTAAAAAAGGCAGAATTTTTCACAAAAAGACAATCATTATAGTGACAAAAATCAAAATTTCAGGGAGGGAGGGGGAGTGTCCGAACTCCCAGGACCCACCTCTCCCCCTCACCTCGTTAAATACGTCATATGAGTTTGCAGATAATTTTGGATTATGTGCGCAGATAGCTTTTTCTTTTATCTGACTATGGTTGTTAGTAAACTGAAATTGTATTTATTTAAAAGAAAGAAACGGGGTTTGAGGGGGTGGAACCCCCCTCACAGAGTAAATGTTAACTTAAAATATAGTGAATAAGAATTATAAAAAAAATCTATACATCCCTATTTAAGAATTTAAAAAATGAATACATAATATTTAAATAAAATATTAATGCCATTGAAAATTTCACAAAGTTATGACAAAGACTGCCAATAATGACCAATACTAAAGCTGTTCCGATCACCAGAAGCCAAAACTGCCATGTTTACTCACGTAATAGTCGCACTTTTTTGCCAATTTTTCATGTTGAAAGTCCAGGTGCGACTATTATGCGGTTAAAATCTACTATATAATATTGTAACTCTAAAGAGCTATTTTTTCTGCTTCGAAACGGGGGTGCGACTATTACGCGAGTAAACACGGTATTCAGCATCAAATGACGATAAACATTGTAAAGAGTTTTAAATCTCCCTGATTTAGAAGAGATTTTTCGCAGAATTCTTTGACTTTTCCAGACATAAAATTTCCCAAATCCCTGAATTCCAAGTCGCCCCTGAATATACAAAAAAGTAGAAAATTCCCAATGTAAAATTACTTCAAATCAAAATCTAGCTGTTTATCTCATACAAATGAAAAATTACTTTTAAATCTGAAGAAAATTATTATTGTTTTTCATAATGACATAATTTGTAGAAAAAAGAAAATCACAATGTTATGAAGCTAGAAATATTTCTTTGATAAGATATACTACTCGACATTAAAATTGCTGCACTGTGTGTGGCATTTCACCTTCTTGGTGTTGCTATTTTAATTACCAGTTGTGTATTAATAAAATAAAAAAAAACAGTTATATGCTATATACCTATAAATTTCACACTTTTTAAAATATTGCTATGTGGTTTGATTTATTTATATGTTTAGAAAATTGTATTAGGTTGTAACGAAAGTTTCCCGCCATCACAAATATCGTCTGCAAACAGTTCGCGTAGTCTGTTTGCCCATATTTTGTTAAACAATTTTTGCCATTTGAAAGAAAGCGACTTTCTTTAGAACACTGTGCTGTTAAAAAATATCCCTATCATTAAGTACAACGTGTCTGAAATGGAACTATCACGTTACTGGATTAGAACCATCATTTACTTCTAGTTCTGTTGCAAAAATTCAGCTACAGAATGTCAAAGAATTATGTGGGTAATTTAGATTTTACTGTTGTATCATATGACACTGTGAAGGTTTGGTATTGAAAGTTAAAAAATAGGGCCTATGATATTCAAGGAGCTGAGCGTTTTGGCCGGCCTACTGATGTTAATGAGTGCCACCTGCGAGAACTTGTGCAAGATGATCAGTATTTAACCACTTGAGAGCTAGCTAAAGAGTTAGACATTAATGCAATGCCCATTAGTCATGCTATGCATCACATAAACTTGATGTACAAGTTCAATCGCTGGGTGCCGCATGAGCTGACTCAAGCAGATTTGGCGGAGAACTTTCGTTACAACCTGATAGTTAAAAGTGTTTAATTAACTTTGAAAAAAAAGTGTATAACTATACTTTGATTCATTTTTACTAGGATTAAGAAATAATATTATGCAATATGCAAAAAAAATTGCAAAGTGTGTACAAATTTAAAACTACATAACAAATATTACAAGGAAATTATAAATAATTTGTAGGTACAATTCTTTTTTTATGTTCTTTATATTTGATGTGAAATCCCCCAGACCACACATGCAGGGGCGTAGCCAGGGGGGGAGGATATCGGGATATATCCCCCCCCCTCGAAATTTTTGGAATAGTGATGAAATTCCGTCTCTTTATACACATATCAGTTCATATCCCCCCCCCCCGAAAAATTTTCCTGGCTACGTGCCTGCACACATGCACACTAAAAACATCATAAATTGTTCGCTGTTAGACGACTATTCAAGTACAAACACTGAAAATAAACAATATATTTATCACAGTGCCACGATGTTCAGTGATATTCTTTCACTTACTGGAGCACTGCAAACAAAATGATTGCGAACAAAAACACTCATTCCAAAATATTTAACATATCGATAACTATATAACAAGAAATGCAAACTACAGTTCTAGGACCAATTAGCAAGTGCAATGAATATAAACAAACACTATAATAAGGAAATAACTTATGAGAAACAGTTTATGAGTAGTACTTAACTTGTTACATGAAGTTGCTATTGTTCATTTCCCCCAAAACCAAGAACAATTGCGGTACGTAGTTGTTGTGAACAAGTATATCGGATTTGTGTGGTTGGCTCGAATCCCGCTTATAAATCCTCGTCAGAAGGACAACACAAACAAGGAAACCTCCCCGAAGCTCATTCACCAAACGTAACGAATTTAATCCAGTCATAAGTACACACTTAAAGAAACCTAATGTGTAAAAATTAGTTGCTATCTCCTAAATTAAAGCTAAAATTAATTAATAAAAAATGAGTAAGAGCCGACAGAATAGAGCCTCTATGGCTACTTGGCGCTTTCTATTTTCTTTTATAAATGCTTTTACAAAAATATGCTTATTTAATAAGCATTTTAAGTAAGCACATGTCAGGATTCATCTGCAGCAATGATTCACTGGATATCCCGCAGAACATATGGCCGGAAAAAAACCAGGCCGGTAACTGGTTCCGTTTTGGAGAAGGGAGGGGGGGGGAGGAAATTGGCCAAAAATATTTTTTAAACATAAAATCTATGCATAGGAGGTTAAGCGTAGCTTTTTAGAAGAAGCTTAGCTTTTTAGCGAAATAAGAATTGAAATAAACAATGGTATTAAAAAAAATAATTTTAAAAAAATTGTAAGGTAATTTTTTTTGGAGGGGAGGGATTCACCCTATAATTCCCTCCCCCACCTCTTTGATTTGACCCTGAAAGAAATATATTATTAATTTGTTTCATTAACACAATGTCAGAAAGCTGCTGCACTTAATTTTTTCCGAATTCCCCAGTTTTTTCGGGATGTTAAATATGTAATGGCTATAACAATCTATTGTTTTTACTTAAAATCGGCATTGTAGTGTAGGAATGTGTCACTGCATTTTGTGATTGAATCTCACTTTCTATTTGCTTCGATTCTCTATGTTCCAGGGTTCGTCTAGAAGGATTTCTAAATTAAAACCTGACTGATCAGCATAAAAATTTGATCGTCTTTTAACAACGAATCCTTTATAAAGACATTTACATCATTTACGAATGCCTGCGTTAATTTCTTTATAATTTGACCGAGAGTTTTTCAGCAAAACAAATTTTGTAACTTTCCTGCTCACAATCTTATTCTTTTTTAAAAATCTCTACTGCCATCCTTTAGATGCGCGGAATTTCAGTCCTAATTCGAATGCCTTTTCTGAAGCCCAAGTTTGTAAATCACAATCATGTACATTTTTCTGTAATTTTCCTGCGTGTTAGAAGTGTTAAAACGTATATTTCTTAATTTGATTTAGTTTATATTTATAATCGCCATTCTTCTGAATTTGCTTTTCCCACAGATGTAACTGCCTTTTATTTGTAACAAATTTAAAATAATTTTGAACACTCTGTAAACTGCGGGATTTTGCCACTATTGTATCCCGCCAGTATTTTACTGGAGTCTCCTTATCTTTTCAAGAAATAAATTACTTATTTTGCATGATGTTCTCACTGGACATGAAGTCAATGCTTTCGTTTTCTAAACTAGAAAATATAGGATCTTCAGGGGTATCGCGTAATAAGCATTGCTCATTTGCTACCAAATCTGTTGCATTTACTTTCTGATAATTTTGCAAGCTTTCAACAATTTGATTTTGCAGACTTTTTCTTCGTCTGTGCATGGAGACAATGTCATAATTTTCGAAGAAAATTCCGCTTAAAGCATAAAAACAACATTAAGTATATTTGCTCCATAGTATCATCATGTGGATAAAAAGAATAGAATTAAAATAAATGCCTCACTTATGCGTAAACTCAATTTGCAGCTTGCAATGTGTTAATACAAATAAAAAGAAATTACTTTCTTCGGGGACTTTAAGAACTAAAATAAAAATATTATAGGACTTCAGTTTAACTAGTAGAAAACGAGATTAAGCTACTTAAAAACCCAGTACGTTGAAATATAACACGGTATAGCAAACACTGATTTATAAATATTTCGAGTACATACTCGCGTGAGCGTTTCAAGTTTTCGACCAATTATCCCTGTCACCAAATACTAGCTAAAGGGTTACAATTGGCGCGATTTTAACTAATTTTTAACCTTTAATTTCTCAAATTCTATAAGTAGATAGCAGCTAATTTTCACACAGTACGTTCCTTTTAGTGTGTACTTGAGATTGTGTGAAATTCGTTCCATTTGGTGAGTGAGCTTTGGGGAGGTTTCCTTGAAAGGGAGGAGCCCTTCGTGGGGGTCTTTCGAGGGGATCTTAATCCGTATTTACGCTAACTTCCGGAGAAAACCACGGAAAACTCTGAACGGTTAATGGTCGACGGACGCGCGATGGGACCCGAACCCGGGACTTTCACATTTCGCCCGAATACGATTTCCAGTGATATAAACGTTGTGCCATGGTGAGGTGAACGGTACATATCGTTCGTTAGCCGACCCAGACCGTCACCTCCGATCACTGTTGCCAGAAACTTTTGCACATAAATCGCAAGTAGCTGCAGAAAGAGTCGCTAAGGTGACGTCATAGTATGACGTCAGATCAAGTGATGCCCTGCACTGCTTAAAATCATTATGCCGATTTCTCTGGTCGGTCCATTGGTTTCGATGCGTAGTTTTACACATAAAAGTCTGCCCCCCCCCCTTCCCTCACCCGTAAATCTAAAATAAATATATCAAATTCACAGGTGATTTTTTTTCGTTTCTTTTTGTAGGTAAAAAGTCTCGAATTCACAATCAAGTTCCATAGCTGTTCTATTTCCCATAATTGAACGCCAAGGACGGATTAAAAGAGAAGACGGAGGGGTAACTGCCCCCCCAAAAAAAAATTCAAACTTTTTGGAAATATTTTCTACAAAAGAAACCATTTCCCCCCTCCCCTCAATTTTACATGCCACTTTTTATCAAAGAAGGCCGATATTGTTGCTTACAATGAGAGTAAATGCCCCGCTCTGGCACAGCACTTTCAGCCAACACTGAGGAGACTCAGTCACTAAGATTCCTCTTCTGTGTCCGGTGTTGCTACTCGCAATAAGAGTAAATGCCCCGCTGCGGCGCAGCATCTAGCAGTCAACAATGAGGAGACACAACAGTGACTGAGATTCCTCTTCTGTGTCCAGTGTTACTAAATATGTGTCACCATTTAGTTTTCAAACGTGATATCTTCATGTTTATTCAAATTAAAAAAAGGTGATTAGTTAAAAAAAATATTAATTATACATTGTAATTAAATCATTAATTTTGTTTTTATTGAATGACTACTGGAGATCAACAAAACATAATAATATATTTAGTTAATTTACTACAATGTTTTTTGATAGAAATTATTAAAGTTTTACTATTAAGTATTCATCTCTTTTGCAAGTCCATTTAATAACATTATGTATATTCAGGGTGTTTTCTGGATTTTTAACATACTTAAATAAATCAATTAATAATCAATTAATCTGTCTAATTACTTATTGCTTTAACATTAATTATCCTAATTAATCATGTGGCGTGAACATTATTCACAAACATTAAAGTCCTTAAAAATTTTCTAAGTTATTTTAAATGTCCATTTTATGGAAATAAAATAAGAATTCTTACATTTTTTCATGTAACTCCATTTATTCTTGTGGTGGGGTTTCCCTCCCAGTTAAATATTACTGTATTAATAATTAATTAATAGTAATCAATCTAATTAATTAACGTATTGCTTTATATCTCGCTAATTACTTATTGATTTAACATTAATTATGTCTAATAATTAATCTAATTAATTACGCGGCGTAATCGTGTCAACATTATCGACAAACACTAAAGTACTTAAAAATGTTCTAAGTCCAAACGAGCCGGGTTAAGCCAACGCGCCCAGTGAACAAAATCCGTACATAACATCAAACACTCACCTGAACCTACGTATGCAGTTGTAACCAAATATACCATCCCTTTTCTCCAGCTCCAGCTAACGATACGTAGTACAATGTCTTGCCGTTTTAATTGCGCCAGAGGCGAAATGAGCTTCGCAGGTTGAGCAATGACGTCTTCGTCTAGTACACATGTGCGGATGAAGATAAAACAGAAAAAAACTGTTTTTTCTTACGAACAGACTTATTCTGTAAATAATACGAGTAATTTCTGTACGTTTTACAGACTTTTTTTGCAGTGCAGGGTCTATGACATTCAAGGAGCAGAGCTCTCTGGCTGGCCTACTAATGTTAGTGAGGGCCACCTGCGAGAACTTGTGGAAGAAGATCAGTATTTAACCACTTGAGAGCTAGCTAAAGAGTTACATTAATGCCATGCTATGCATCACATAAACTTCATGTGCAAGTTCAATCGCTGGGTGCCGCATGAGCTGACTCAAGCAGATTTGGCGGAGAATTTTCGTTACAACCTGATACAATATGATTAGCTTCCGACGACAATCGTGTGCCTCCTTCAAAATTTGCGCCAAAAGCCGGCAATGTTGGCGACTTTTGCCATAAATTGCCAAATAGCGTGCGAAAAAAGTGCTTTGAAAAATGAACCGAACTTGGCGATATTTTTATTATTTTACGATAAATCGAAAAAGGTATTTACGTATTATCCCGGCGGTCATTAACGCCAAACTATATTTTCTTCAAATTTGCTGGCAAACTGTTGCCAATCGTATTCCGAACCATCAATAATTGCATGTGTCCGGCATTTATCTTGGCGGAAAAGTTGCTCGTCTTGGCGGATCACCCGGACAGCCCACACAGCACAGTCTAAGAAATTAGGGGGGAGGTGTTCCGGGGGGTCTCCCCCCGTTATCTGTTGATACTGGAATGACTAAATCAACAGTCATTCTTGAAAATTTTGAGATATTCGATTTTTGAAAGAAAACAAAGTTGGCATATATATTAATGAGGCTCTCAAAATGATGCTCTCCATTGAGAATAACGTCCGTATTATTAATAGTTCTTCAGGAGCACTCAAAAGAATTCCCATACATTGCAGTCTGTGGCATTTGAGAGACACTAATACATTCGAGAGATACTAATAGTTTCTAGCACAAGAAAATGAGTATAAATTTTTTATATTTTTCAGTTAAACGCTAAAAAAAATTAATGGTCTTTTACAGGGTCTTATAAAATGCATTTATAGTGATAATACAACATTTTTTTTATCTACGAAATCTCGCCAGTTTTAACTAAAATACATCGCAGATTTGTCGCAAAAATATTTTTGTATTGAAAAGGTTTTATAATCTATGAGCTTGGCATGATTTATCTTTTTTAAGTCAACAGATAAATCTTGTAATTCTTTTTTTCTTTCGTTCGTTCTTTCTTTCTTTCTTTTTTTTTTCTTTTTTTTTTGGATAAGACAATTTCTGTAGCTCTATATAGTGGAACTGTACATCAGTTGTAGACAATTCATTGAAAGAATATATGTATAACTCGGCTGTTCGAGCCTCGTCAATGGGAGACCTCCCTGAACCCCCCTAATTTTTTAGTTTCGTGATTGCCATATTAAAACGATATTAATGGACTATGTCGTTTTATCTCTCATCTAGCGTGTATTTCACTTGGTAAGCCTATGTTGAAATTTTTAGGATTGTAACCTATTGATAAAAAAATACATGTGATGCACATTCTAGAGCTTAGTAAATATTGTAACAATACGTAGATTAAAGCTGTTGTGAGCTAATAGTATTTAAATATATGTAAAATATACATGTAATGTATATTCTACAGCTTACGAAATATTGTAACAATAGATTAAAGCTGTTGTGAACTAATAGTATTTAAATGAACGGGTGAAATTTTTAAACAATCGTTTTATCAAATAAATGCAACCTTACGGAGCTTATAGAAATCGGTGGTTTACGTAACACATACTAACATTTTCAGCGGACATTTATTCTTACTTTTATGCCGCGTTTTTGTAACGCATTTTCGTGTCTCATTTTTATGTCACACTTTCAAAAGGGGGTGAGAGATAAAATGACATAGTCATTAATATATTTAATGTGGCTGTTGCATGCCTGTATTATTTAGTCAACTCATTACCTAGGCGAAACTGAATGAATATTCCAAAGTCAGCAATAAGGACACACACAAGAGTATATTTAACAATACTGTGGAACAAAAACACAGTTCTCAGAAAAAAAATTCAGGGAGCATCCAAAAGGGGGGAAATAAAAGAAAGACAGAAAGAAAGGCTGTATCATTATATCTCTTTGCTGACTAAAAGCGAAACTCGGACAAACGGAGGAGGGGGTATCCAGATCCTTGCACCACCCACCTATGGCCTTTAGAAAATGGATTCCTTACCAATAATGTTACATTTTTGTCTTTATTTGAAGAATGAATCCAGAAATAAACAAAATGTAGAAAGAAAACTAAGTGCCGAAACAAAAGAACAGACTCAGGGTCTGATCAAGGGCGGATTAAAGGGAGGGGGTCGGAGGAGGCGACCGTCCCTCCCGAGAAAAATGAAATTAATGTAAACAATCCCAACTTACTTCCATAAAATTTATATATATGTATGTGAATCTTCCATCCAAGCCTCCACCCACAAAATTGTATTAATCCGTCAGTGGGCCGGATTATTCATTAGGCTGTAGTCTATCTGTTCCGATCATTTCAAGGACTTTTCAGTAACAAGTCGAATGAATTTTTTAATGAAGTTGTAATCAAACTTTTCAAAATGACTCAATAGAACGGAAATATTTGTGGCTATTTCTGAAGATGTTCTCTGGAACGCGAGTTGACCTTCTGCATTTCCGAGAGCTGAGATCCATAGGATTAAGATTGTAGTATAATAATAATCCCCCACAAAACAACAATTTTTATTTAAATATTGCACATAAAGTAATTTTGTTTTGCAGTAAATATGAGGATGGTATTTTAAACGGATGTTGGGCAGCCCCAAAGTTCGTTTGTTTTAGAGTAAAGGCGGGTGGCTTTGGTGAAATTCGAAGGTGTACTAGGGTGTAAACCATCTTAGAAGGCTTTTAGTAGTTGGCTTGCTTTGTTTTTACTTAATTATTTATTTTACATTTTACAATATTTGAACAAAGGCGAATTATTTTTTGAAACAATAATAATATAAGTCATTTTTTTATAGTTGGGGAATCCACTATTACGATAAATTATCTTATTAATCTCTGAAATTAACCACGTTAAATATAAAAGAATTGATTTTTGGCCGGTCGAAACCACAGGTCAAGAGCACGAATGCCAGTACGTTCGTTCAAATAAAATAATTAGAACGTAGAGGATCTTCGCACAAAGACAAGACGGTCGGGGTATCCTAGAAGCCATAACCCCAGGCAAACTGAAAACAAAAAGAATTTTCGGATACTCTTGATCCACAAAGAAACTCACAAATTACTTGTCACATTTAAGATTATTATGTCTTGCAAAAACATTTGAACGTAATACGATAATGAATGTTTTATCCGAATTTTTATTATTTATTATATAGATTATTCTATTTAGAAAAGATACAATCCTCTTATAAAGATTTTTTTGAACAAAATATTTTATATCATTTTAACGAGGATAAGTTGAAAAGTAATGCACATATGCTTGTAGAACACTAACGAAATGACCTTTAGAAGTGTTCCAAGCAGTACGTGGAAGTAACAGTCCTCCTGTACAAGCATGTACAGTTTAAATGGTTTCCGTGCGTGCAGTATATTTTGAATGGCGGAGGTATTATTCTGCTAGATCTATCTATCCCCAGTTCGATTTCTTATGAATTAACTCATTAAATAAATTAAGAGAAGTTAAAAATATGTAACCTATTATTAGTAAAGACCGTCCAGATAATGAAATAATTTTACAAGCATGTATTTTTATAGGGGAAAAAATAGTGTTTAAAGGCACAGTTTAAAATACATATTGATTTCGAAGGTTTTAAAAATTTTACAGAAACAATTATTATTTTATGTGTGTAAACTTGTCTAGTTATATGTTTGCATATGGGAAAGGTGGGAAGTCTTAGAAATTCCAAATATACATCCATGAACATTAACATTCATTAAAAAACCCTGAGTTGTACGAATAAATAACTTTAAACATCGCCAGTCTCACTATCTATTTAGCCCCCCCCCCCCACTTTATTTTGACGGGCATTTTTTCCGCACACCAATTTACTTGGAGAAATTGATTTGTCTAGTGTTAACTCAAATTTGTTCATTTTGAATCAAGAAAATTCGAAAAGTTGTGTTTTATTTTATTATCGCACAAAACCTACAGATTAGCTCACCCAAGGTGGAGGAAGGATTGGGATAAACCTCTCGCGAATATAACACGTGGGACCTTTTAGTTTTGTTTATATCTAATTAGTATTTGTAACCCTATTAATTAGCACTAAACATAAATTGTAATATAATTAGCACTATTTATTTTCTCATTTAATTTAGCTCTACTACTTTAATGTGAGGGTGAACTCCTCCCCCTAATATATATATATATATATATATATGGGTGCATCACTGAGCAGGGGGCCCCTTGGTAACATTTGCTACGGGCCCCGCGCTGTCTTAATCCGGCACTGGCGTTATCGTTAACGTAGGAAGAAACGGTATGCGAAAACTCCCCAATTATTGGAGCTACCTTTTTTTTCCAAAAAAAAAAAAAAATAAATAAATAAACCTTCGATTGTTACTTTAGCTAAACAATATTTCCCTATCTTATTTTTAACTTTCAGATATGAGTACTCAGAAAAGAGGCACGTAGTTCTCTCTAACTTGGACCATGCTGTCAGGAGTAATACTGGTGAAGTTACGGTTTCCAGAATCGGAATTCCAGTTTATTACAGGTAAGTATTTGATCTTTCTCATATTGGAAATCAACTCCAGAAATTTAAGATTATTCCCAGTCCGCTTTTTTGCTTTATGTTTTTCTAAAGGAAAAAAGAAAAAAAACTGAAAATCCTTGTGCCTGTATTTATGTATTTATGTCAAACTTGCGATGCCGAATTTATGCTAATTTAAAGGCAATGATGAAACTTACACACCAGCTAAGCGGGAGATACCCGCGGACGCAGCTTATATACATGTTACTCTGAAAGTCCGCCAATTGGAGAATGTCGACTTTCACCGGTGAATGTCAACACATACCAAATACGTCGGTGAAAGACAGAATATTTGCTTAGATTCTAGTACAATCGGACTACCACCAGCGTATGTCCACAAGCACACATACGTTCTGGTGAAAATCGAAAAGCGAAGACGTGGTCAACAGAAAAGCAAAAACTAAAGAAAATAATTTTTAATCTTTTAGGGGAGATTATTTCCCAATGATATATGGTTTCCTATGGTTATGGAAGAAAAGTTCACTACAGTATAAATGCCAAGTTCTCTATTGGCTAAGTGTATACTGAAATCTTAATACTTAACATTTATCTTTGTATATCTTCTATCATTATTAAGAAGGCAAGTAATATCGCGCATCTTTTCTTCTTCTCACGAAAATTTAAAGCTACATGTAAAGAAAAAAAATTCCTGGCAGTCTTTTTAACCCTTTGAGGCACAACACTTTCCCAATGCTGAAAAAAGGGCAGCCGTTGCCATCGCTCGACTTAACTACCAGCAATATGGAGGACGATCGAAACGTTCATCGTGTGCCACAGATCTAGAGACCCTTTTTTGACGCAGCTGGCTGTGCGCGGGCACAGAGTCAGGCGAGGGGTCCTCAAAGAATCAGGGGTCCCAACAGCTTTAAAATAGTTAAATATGGTTTTTAGGCACGTAAGCCTAATTTTAAAGTATTACATATCTTAATATTCTATTTCCTCTAAATTTTCCAGTAAGGGCTCCCTTTTCAATCGCTAACCGAGGGCCTCAAAGGAACTAGTCCTGGCCAGCTCGGTAACTATTCCTCTCAGAATCATGGAATTTTTTCACTTACCTTTTTAGACATAGAGCAACATTTTCCCAAATATAAATGATAGGAAAGGAGGGACCGTATAAAAAGTTCGTATTTTAATATGTATTCCGCTGCTACCGTAAAAAAATCGCCATATCTGAAAGCTAGTCTTTATTTAATGAACTTTCCTAGCTGATAGAAAGTTTCCATCACTTTACGATTTCAACATAATCACAACATTTTTTTTGAATCACCCAGTATAATTTGTCTCCAGCTGTTAATCTGAATGGCACCCATACGCATTCCATAACTGCATGATACCGCCAATTATTTCATTTGATTGCACACTGCTTTTTTTTTAGTACATAGTTTGTGTAGTACTTTTTAAGATATCTAGTCTTCCTTTCAAATGATAGTCTGTTAAGTTTAGCAGTAAGCCGCAGTAATCCCCATAGTCCGTGCCGTCTAGACTGGTTTAGCTGTACGGGCGCCTCCAATCCTCCAAATAATCGGAGTAATTGAATTGATTCTCCTTTTTATATTCTCTGGTAAAATAAAGTGTAAGAGAAGAGCTAGCGATCATTACTACCTACATCACAATTTGTGCTGACTCAAGCTTCCTTTTCCTTTAAATTTTTTGAAATTCTACATGAAGAAATGTGAATTGATGACATAAATGTAATCATTAATAGTAGTGGACACTTACGTACATTTTGCCAATCAAGCCAATTAAAGGTAAGGCTGTTGACCTTTATACATTTACTAGCTGCGTGCCCGTTCTTCGCACGGTAGGAAAGGAATATTTACCTAAAATATGATCCTAACAAAATCTAAAAAAAAAAAGTTCTAGCAAGCTTTCGTAGAGTATTCTTGTGTTTTTTTAAAGAGGTCTTTTGCTTAGGGGAAAGCGGAATGTTTCCTTTTAATAAATTAAGACTACAGTTGCAGATTAATCGGATACAAGAGTTTGGGAGCTTTTTTAAAAGACTTTTTCGTAATTTGATAGGACAAATTTGTAAAAGTTGCAGGCGATTAAGATCCTTTTTGCGTGGTGTCATCTTGCAAACTAAATAAAAATTTCAGAATGTTTCTATTTATACATTTTTCAACTGATACACATATTGTATCTGATTGGGTAATATGTTGGTGCGCAAACGCATTTTTTCATCAGTTTGAGGACATAAATCAATAAACAAGTATGAATAGGGTTTTTTAGTCGCGTCTTCGTAGACTTCTTGAAAAAAATTTAAATGTCTAGGAAACAATTGCCTTCCCAAATGTGTTATCTGAGACATATCTCTACGATTCTTAAAAAGTACAAGGTAATGTGCGTTCAAGGTTATCTCCCTCATTTGGGAACCTTGGTGAAAAAAGTTTTGTGTTATAAAAATAACACTTATATTTAAATGATGAGAACCTCTCGTAAAAAGTTGACATATGTTTTTACTGTTTCCGCATTCATGCATTAGATCATCTATTATAAATAATGTATTATTTCCTATGTATTCTCGATAATCAGATGGAAGCCTTTCTACAAAAGTTACACCCTCTATCTCATCGAACAAGCTTTGATATATTCCATAGAACCATACTATTTTATCCGGTACTTGTGAAAACATTTCCCATTTGAAACTGAGTAATTGTTTCGTCCAAAAACTTTTACCACTTTGCGTGGGAGCGCAGACCACCAAATTACACGGTGTTTGCAAGGCTGGGAAATCCATTGTGAATGAAGACAGACACATGGTGAGTACTGTTTAAATAGTTTTTTTATTGATAAAAGTTCACATAAACATGAAATCGTTTGGCGACAAAATTATACACTAGTTTGTCATTACATATACTTTTTGGTACAAAAGTAGACACAATTTGATTTAATGTATGACCTTTGGATTTACAATAAAGATAATATGTACAGTATTGGCCACAAACAGCTGTAACATCACTTTGTAACTTGAGTCGGTTAAAGTTTATATTGGGATATCTCGATGCAATCTCCAGAATAGGTCCTTTAAAGGTTTCCGGTGCATTTCCGTAAGAATCAAAGAATTCAATCTGGATAGGCGAATGTAAATAAAAAGCAAGCCAGTGACTTCCTTGTTGAATAGATCGATCAACATTCACCACGAGAGTGGCAGGGTACTTTGAAATTTTTTCGGGTAACTCGTCACTCGCATACACATCCAAAAAGTGCTTTTTTGTAAAGGGATCCGTAGAAAGTACTTGTCGCAGCTGAAATGTATTTATTCTTCTTCTCAATTGGGGTAGTCACATAAGACGTGACGCGATTTTGAAATTTCAATCACGTTTTCAAATTCGGCATAAATAAATACGGAGATGGTCTTGTTCAAGGCTTTGGCAAATTTAATTTCTAATCGTAGATTACCTTGGTGTTATAAACTTAAATGAGGCCCATCACAGAGATCCGCGGTCAAGTCGAAAGCATAGAGGGTGTGGCCTTGTGCAAATTCTTCTCGGGTTAAAAATATACCCTTATCTTGATTAAAACTCGAAAATAGACGATGATAAGCACGTATGTAACTGTCGTTTTCAAAATTTAACTCTAGTGCTTTGCCGGGCGAGGGGTTCCCGTCTACAAATATGCTTAAATAGGTAACGTCACAGTCATCAAACAAAAACGGATTTAGGTTATATTGTCCGCTCACTGCAGCATTATCCAGACATCCCACAATCACACGTTTGGGCATGACTCCCAGAAACACGTTGTCTTGTAAAAAGGACCAACTGCCTGCAGAGACAGAATACAACTTGCACATAACTCGATCAATGGGATATTTAGCTGAAGTTTTCTCCAGAGCTTTTGCATGTCCGAGTGAAACACCGGGACTCACTTTCACTTTTCTAATAAACAAGGATGCATGCTCTAATATCACGTTATATTCATTAGCTGTAGCAGACATCAAACAAAAATTGGGCTTGCTGCGTGTCATTTTTATCTTTACATCCACCATGTTCAGTAAAAGTCTATTTTGCTGGAAAATATCGCAGTGCAATTGGCCAATCATATCTAAAGTTTTACTCTTAGAAGTTAGGTGATAGCGTTTCTTGAGTCTTTCGTTTGCATCGGTCGTAGCCGTGGGATCGGCTGTTGCCAGATTCGTATCCTTGTAAAAACAGGAACAGGAAAGTAAGCTTTTCTTGGCATCTTCCCCATAATTCATTAAAGTTTCGATGTAAGTTTTGCTCGATATCGAAATCACTCGCTCATTCAAACTAACGTCTACTTGCGAAAAAAGGGCATGTAAAAATAAATTAACAGGGACCACGGCATCCTTTTCGTCCAGGTCGGCACCATCCGACTTTACAATTTTTACTTTCACGTAGATGTGAGACGAAGAGAGGTCTAAATATTCTTCTCCACTTCCAGATATGTTAAATTCTACAGGTCCTCCATTTTGTATGTTGGCAATAGGGTGATATTCAACAAATTGTCCTTTTTCGATAGCCGTTTGAGTAGGGGGCATCACAAATAAGTCCAACTCGGATTTAGCGCAGGCTACCGAGTCCTTGTGAATTAAACCGTACATGATTAAGCAAAAATATATTGACCTTTCACCTTCTTGGTTCGTCTACGACTGACGTTTTTCACACGTCGCTTCCTCTTTTTATTGCGTCCAGATTCAATCATCGATTTCACTTTAGCTGCTGCTTTGTCGGTGAGTCCCTGTTTCTTTCATGCGTCGTCTTGCGGCTGTTTTAAGATCCTCACCCTTAGATACATCATTCAAGATATCCACTCCGCTGTTAAATAAATGTCTACCAATAGTCTTTGCGCCGCTCTTGAGCATCGGTACTGCTGCTCTAAAAAATGATCTAAAAAGACCGCCAAATCCGTATCATTTTTGAAATGGTGCCCCTTGATAAAAATTAAGTCCATTGCCAGACTGATGCGTATAATAATCCTCAAAGGATTTTTGGCAACACTGATAAGGCACATACTTTTTCAAGAGAGGTATTTTTGCCTAAAATGAAGTTTCACGTACGAGCGTCCGCGTTCAAATGGCACTAATTCACCAGTGTGGGTCCTTATAACGATTTCGATCGTCTGAAAATTTTTTCTCGAGAGCGGTATATAGTGGGGGCGATCAAACTGGGCACTGATTACTTCACCGTCCTTCCCGGTCACATTCACAATACGCAATAGCGGTGCTAATACATCGTCTACGATCTGCGATTCTATTATATCCGAATACACCACCAATGTCCTGTAATGAGCACACGGGTCTGCAACATATGGACTTTCCGAAGTCGTTTCAGTATTTTCTTCAAAACATTCAATTTCGCAAGGATCAAAACCCAACAGTTGAGATAAGCCAGGGTACAAAAAAACTCTAGCGTTGTTTTTCGCTGAAATGCGCACGCGCTTTGTTACGTTGTTATATTCAAAAAATATTTTATTTTCAATATCTTTAATGCGAATGGCGTTTAAAATTTCGTAAACAGAGTCATAAAATCCGGGGGGTACGCGTCTACCTATTATTTTTCCGTCGCCTAAATCAAATCCAATCGAATTATTTTGAGCATTCACATTATACCAGGTATGCGGATACATAAATTCCGCTAAACCTACCTCCCATTCGCCGTTTAATTCAATGGGGGTTGGTAAACGCGTGATAAAATAAGAAATTTTATTCTCGGGAAAGTAGTTCATAGAGCTATCGCTCGGTAGTGTTAGACAGAAATTCATCTTTACAAATGTCGTTCCGGCACTATGATTCCTCTATTTATAGTGCGAATATATTTTCGGAAGGTATCCATAAATTAAATTTTTGGGGGTATCAAATCCAATCAAATTATTTTGAGCATTCACATTATACCAGGTATGCGGATACATAAATTCCGCTAAACCTACCTCCCATTCGCCGTTTAATTCAATGGGGGTTGGTAAACGCGTGATAAAATGAGAAATTTTATTCTCGGGAAAGTAGTTCATATAGCTATCGCTCGGTAGTGTTAGATAGAAATTCATCTTTACAAATGTCGTTCCGGCACTATGATTCCTCTATTTATAGTGCGAATATATTTTCGGAAGGTATCCATAAATTAAATTTTTGGGGGTAACCTCTGAATTTCACAACGTATTCTACACGTCCTCGACGTTTTCGCTTTTTTAACACTTTTTCTATATCAAAGTTTTCCTTGGGGTGTACTTTTTGAAGTTCTTGAGAATAAAACGTTCCCAGAATAGGTTCGCCCATCAAGTCCTTGATCCGGTACACTGGGGGGTCTCTTGCCACGCATTCCGTCACGGTAAACAGTTCTTCCGACCAGTTGGTTTCGTAACCTTTCTCAAAGGTCAATTTATGTTTGCATACGCGTACTGTATCCCCCATTTTAAAAACGCAGGGCATTTTTGGGATGTTTTCCATATCACCGTATAGGGTAAACCACACATCCTGCTCATTAGACTCTGTCACTTCTGCAGGCGCTCGTTTAATACTCGAGTGAAAGGTGTGATTGTAGCTGTGCACCAATTGGTCCAAAACGTCTATATAGCGGTAAGTTCGTTTACTCGTGAAATATTTCCACATTTTTGTTTTCAAAGTACGATTAAACCTCTCTACAACGGACGCCTTTGTATTATTGTACGTCGTGAAAAATCGCACGTTATGTTGCTTTAAAAAAGATTGGAACTTTGCATTTTTAAATTCGGTACCTTGTCCGTCTGTAAAAGTTTAGGTTTACGCTCCGAAAAGAAGGAACGAAAAGCATTCACAATATCCTCTCCCCGCTTCGATTTAAGGGGGGCCACAAAACTATATTTTGATAGGACGTCTGTACATGTAGGGAGGTATCGGTATTGATCGTTGTACTGCCTTAAATTAGACAGATCCACTAGATCCGCTTGCCACTGATGGTCTTTCGCATAAACAATCACTCGATTTGTCGGGAATTTCCTGCGCGCCGGTCTGTGAAGAGTGTATGCGTCCACCCCTTGTAACCAATTCCGAATCTGCGGTTTGCTTACTCTTCCTCGAGCAGCACGGTATAAGGCATTTACACCACCAAAACTCGCCTCGTGAGCTGGGTCGTGATACGCTTTCTTCATTGCAGCATAAAATATGATTGTTCGTTATATTAATCCTCAATCGCATATTCATCACAGAGAAAACGTTACGTTTCCCGTTTCATTTAAGTGTAAAACAAAATCAACCGCAAACTTATCACTTCCGGTAAAACTATAGATGAGGGTCAAAATTATACACATACACATATACATGCATTCCACTCCTACAACTTCACTCGACCAATTCATTTTGAAAACTAAAGTATAACACAATACACCTACAATTTTATACCTGAAGGATTCTCGACCTAATGGTTTAAGCCAACAATCATTAGCCTATGAATTCTTTTGTAGGTTGCGCGTTCAAATCTGAAAAAATTACAAGTCCCCTTATTTGAAAAATTTGTTAAAGTCTGAAAAAATTACAAGTCCCCTTATTTGAAAAAAAAGGGAAAAAATTCTTATCAACCCTTTCCAACATCCGATCAACTTCCTCTCTCAACATCCGGTCCGACCACGCCCCCCTCTCTCTCTCTCGAGCTAGGGAAAGCGTCCGAACGGCTCCGGCGAATTAACATGGCACCGGCTGGGCAGAACTGTCGTTTCTTTACTACTAACTACAACTACTTTTTGAAAAATCTAGTTAGCTACACTACTTTTGAAATGTAGTCGCTACTTCGCTACTCTTTCGCTACTTTTAGGAGACAAATTTTACTAACAGATTCAGTTTGCATTACATTCATATTTAAGGATATTTATATCCTAATTAGAGAAAACTATTGATATCTTAATTAAAAAAACTATTGCACTAATAAACAACTACCAGGGGAGCGTTTGAGGAGGGCGGCGGGTCCCCTCAAGAACTGTAAAGCAATTATTAAAGAGGAGCTATTTTGAAACATTTCTTTTAACTTTAGAACAATAAAGTTTAAAATACCGAATCGTCCCCCTCCCTTCGAAATGGAAGCCTATATATACGCTACTGACAACTACTGCTAATTATTGAAGTATTGTTGAAACTAATTCCGTTTTAATACCTCTATGATAAAAATAAATTGGGAAAGTGAGCTCTGAAAGCATGAGAAAAATCATGAGACAAAAAAAAAAAAAAAAAAAAAAAAAAAAAAAATTGGATGTCTGAATGGGAAACTCGTTAAACTCGGTCAAAACTCGTTTAACTGAGAGGGTTTTTATTATACGTTTCTACCTTAATTTTAAAAAATATATATATTTTATCCACTTAATTGCATCTACAAAATATATACCTTATTTCTAATATAAATAGCATTAAAAATATATATAAATACAGCAGGGTGATTACAGAAGTGATTACATACTTTCCAAGATGATTACACACTTTTTTGTGCCTTTTTTTTCTACATGAAAGCGAACAAGCTAAATATGGGTTCTTTGAAAGCTATCGCAAGAGCAAAGCAAAGCTGTACCCAGACGGTGCATTCAAACACCCCCGGCTTCGGAATCAACATTGGCCATTCCAGGGGAGTCTCCTCCGTTGGATGATGCGGGACAGCTAAAACACGGGTTTAATATTGGGTAATACCTCACATTTTTAAATTTTTCTCAGGAAGAGACGTTCGGTTCTTTCAGCCTTGGACAAAACAATGCTATGCTCTCCCTGATTAACATTCAAGTGATGTTGAGAGGGCTTTCCTTTTCGGTGGCGTTATTGCACCGTTTCCAGTCCCTCAACCCCCCTCCCCCTTTGTCAATTTTTTTAAAACAAAATAACCATAAATTTTCATTTTTTAGCTTAAATATTACGCATTTTAACACGAAGTTATGTCTATAACCCCCCCCTTGAAGGAAGTCTTCATACGCCACTGGTGGGACTAGTTGTATAAAGAAACGATTCAATAATTGAGGGTGTCATTGTTTCAAGAAGGAAGATCACGTAACGGCTTGCCAAATTAATTTAGTTCCTATGTTTTGGTAAGAGCACAACGTTGTACTTGTATATTGAAATTAACGACATTTCATTTTAAAAGCTAATGATTTATTTATTTGCGAAGGGAGGACAGCTTACGCTTCAGGCAGGAACCCCGCCCTCACTCGTGTGCGTGTGGTGTGTGCCCCCATAGAATCCCGGGGAGCACGGGGCACACATAGATATCCTGGGAGAGGCAGGGGAGGGATTGGGTATTCTTTCAAGCATCAGTTCCAGTTCTATGTATCTCCAAAAAGTAGCGCGCTACACTACAAACTACTAAAAAAAGTAGCCACTACTGTAGTTTCGCTACTTGTAGCGCGCTACTCCCCAACCCTGGTTGGATTCGGTCTGTAGATGAACCTCAAATTTCTCCAACTAACTTACAAATTCATATGCCAAGAAGCTTTTATCAAGGGGATCTTATAAATTTATCCACGAATACGTAATTTTATCCATATCTTAAGCTTACTCATTTCGGGGGTGGCTGCAGCCCCATGAGCCACCCCTTGGCTACGCCCCTATGAAGAGACATCCTAAAAATTTAAAAATCAAAGGTAATTTCAGTTAATATTTTTAACACAATATTTTCGAAAAATAATTATTGTTTACGGATTGGGACGTCACGGAATCTATGGACATTTTGCACGTGACGTCACCTGGCGATATTTGATACGTCACGTATGCGATCTTGTGGTGATGATTAGTTTCGGTTTCAGCTTGTTTGGAGTTAAGGGATTATTTAACACTTTCTTCTTGAAATATAGTTGTTATAAAAGAAGCTAGAATGTTAGTCATTAACAAATAACAGCTTTTTATAAATTAATTTTATCTTCATTGTGAGATTTCATTTAGAATGTTAATAATAATTAAATACTAAAAATAATTAAAAAGATCGTACTTTTAAAAGATCTGGGAGGTTTTTAATGAATATTTGTATTATTTTAAGCTCAAAAAACTTAAAATTAACTCAATGATGTATTATTTATACAGTGTTTGCAATAACGTAATAATTTTAGAAGGCTAATATTCTTTTTATTAACGAAGTTTTGAAGCGAAATGCGATATCATCGTCTTCTAAATCATCTATTTAAATTTTAAAAAGACGATAACTCATTCTGAAAGTTTAATAATGAGAAACAGTAATTATAAAGTGGATACTCAATGCATTTCAATAGGAGCTGGTGGATATAAATACCGCCAGCAGACGAATTTTAGCCTCGAACTCAGTAAGCCATGACAATGGACATTTTGCATAGTTTCTGAGTTCGAGGCTAAATTTCGTCTCCTGGCGGTATTTACATCCGCAAGCTCCTATTGAAATGCATTCAATATCCTTTTTATAATTACTGTTTCTCATTGTTAGTCGGACGGAAAGAGTTATTGTCTTTTATATTTAAAGTACCAGGTTACCGACCCATGCTCAGAATCTAAAGGCTCCTTAAGTGTAAAATTTATGAATACGTAAATGCCTTGGCACGTATCAATAATCTTCATGGTTGCCAAAGATTTTCATCGCTGTCGGATCACCCATACATTATCAGGTAAGCTTTGGTCGGCATTCAATGTTACAATGGCATATACTTTGTTTTGAAGAGAGATGCTAAATATTCGATGGTCGGTGCCATCAGAGTTGAGCAAAAAGTAGTTTAACGTAAGGTGCCTCCTTCCTTCTGTGGCAGATCAGCGAGGGTATCAGCGAAGATCTTGGGCGATGCATTCACTAACAGCGTCTTCATTACTTCAGAAATATATCTGTCCATATTTAGGACGTTCAAATTCAGCATCAAGAATTTGAGTTGGTCAAACTGTCAGATGAATGAGTTTATAAAAAAAATTCATCAAGTCCTACACTGTTCGCAACGTAGCAGTACACACCAAAATCGTTAATAGTTTTACTCGTCATATACTGTGAACAAAGCCATTGTAAAGTATGCTTTCAAATTTCGAATTCTTTTATGAAATTCTTTGAAATGTGGGTGACATCGAAGAAACAACCACACCAATTCATTAGGAAATTCGGAATGTCCTACATCAATCTTACAGTCCCCAAAATGGTTTCGGTTAATTTTTGTTTTTACTCTTCAGAAAAATGAAAGCAAAAAGTTTTCAACTATGATAGTAAGTATCCACATTTGTGGCAGCTTTGTAGATACTTAGACTGTTTACCCGAAGTATTTGTTGACGTCTAGCTGTTCTATGTCGTTCTCCTTCCAAATACTAATGATCTGTTTCATCTGCTTGTGTTTGAACTGCACGTTCACACATTTGGGCTAAGTGCTGCTGTCGGCAGTGCCGGATTAACAATATAGCAGATTTAGCAAATGCTACGGGCCCCGCGCTTTTGGGGGCCCCGCGCCTTTACCTTGAAAGTTTTCGTCTTTCCCTCTCAAGATCTAGCTTTTTTGACACTTTCCAACAAGGTAGAAAAGTGTTTAAGATTTCGGTTTCTCTGTCTGTCCGTCCTTGACTCGAGTGTATAGGCATTGATTTCTACGAAATTTATATATGTTATTCTTATCTTC
Organism: Cheiracanthium punctorium; assembly: GCA_038373885.1. Lineage (NCBI taxonomy): Eukaryota > Metazoa > Arthropoda > Arachnida > Araneae > Cheiracanthiidae > Cheiracanthium > Cheiracanthium punctorium. Next base: position 76,483 of record JAWZYV010017895.1, read on the forward strand.
AGTACCATGTACCCTATTGTAAAGGATCTATGTAGCATTTATTGATTTTTTTCTACAGGAGCACTCAAAATAGTCCCAATACATTGCGCTCTATGGGAAGTTATTCTTTAAAGCGCATCATCCTGCTAACTACAAGGGGTGATCAAATGAAAAGGTAAGAACGGTGGGTACAAATGTAGACTTTATTCAAAATATACACCATAGGCCTGAGCACAACGATCCCACTGACGGACAAGCCGCAGGATTCCTTGTTCCCAGAATTCATGTGGCCGTGACGAGACCCAGTCCGTCACAGCGTCCTTTAGTACGTCGTCCGAGTTGAAGCGCTTCCCTTTCAGGTGGTTTCTTCAGTGGAACCAACATATGGAAATCGCAGGGTGACATGTCCGGACTGTAGGGCGGATGGTCCAACGTCTCCCACTTGAACGTGACCAGTTCCTTGGCGAAAACGGACATTCCATTTTCTCATTGACTTGTGGGACACACAGCCTTCCCAGTATACGATCATCATCCTGCGATGAATAGTAGCCGGTTTAACACCTTCCGCTGTCAGAAATCGGATAACGCCTCGCTGTCCCTAAATCGTCGAATTTTGCAATGTGAACACCATCCTGTCCTCACACGCACTGCCGCGTCAATTGGACGTAGTAGGGTGCTTTTTACAAGAGTTTCTGCTCTCTCCTGCGGGCCCCCGCCTGTTCCTATCCACACAAAAGGCTCCAATCGCGTTCCTAGATGTCTCGATACGTGCTCTTATAGCTGCATGGACAAATATGATAACGGTTAGGTTGTTGCGACGTTTGGTACCTTTTCATTTGATCACCTCTTGTAGTTTCGCTGAACCCCGACTTCAAGATAAAACTTTTTCCTCTATGACTGCAAAAAGATTACAAAGTCAAGGACAAAAAGCCTAACAACTTCTTCATCGTTTGTACGATCCGCTTGAAATTTTTCACAAGTTTGTAAAAAAATATAGAAAACAATCTGTCCATTTTAAAATCTAAAAATCCACCCGTTCCTTCATTTTTAAGCGATTTTTCGCTATTTTCAGCACCATTTCGTTTCCGAGAGTCAAAAAATTAAATCATTTGCGTGACAAAATAACCTATTTTAAGTGAAAATGACGTCATACAATTGGGGGGGATTCCAACACGTTAAAAATAATTTCTCCCGATTACACAGTTTATTATTATTTTTTCCCCCACAAATAAATCGTCTATTGGATATTCGAATGTTTATGTATGCAAAACGAAAGCTTTCGACTGCGAAAAGATTCCGCGCGTTTCCAGATGAGCATTAAATTCAATTTGGGTCTGTAATAAAAATTGAATATGAACTTATTTATTTTAGGTGGATGAAAATTAAATATATTGAATGAAAGACAAATTTCCTTAAAATGTTTTTTCTCTCGCGGGTTGTAATTGCCTTCACAAAAGGCTTTGACTTCTAGTTTTAGAGATATTCTGCTCTTTGAAATGAAACAAAATTGGATGTTATGAAGGATTACAAAATGAAGCTTTGCATCGAAAATAGTGTCTGTATAGTTAAAAGTTTTTCTATACGGGAGCACTCAAAATAATTTCTATACAATACGGTCAATGGCAGTTTAGAGACAGGCATCTATTTTAAGCATATAATACTATCCTACAATATGATTAGCTAATAATCCGACGACGATCGTGTGCCTCCTTCAAAATTTGAGCCAAAAGCCGGCAATGTTGGCGACTTTTGCGATAAATTGCCAAACAGG
>JAWZYV010017896.1:0-29726 GCA_038373885.1 Cheiracanthium punctorium
CAGTAATTTGCGCCTAGCCCAAAACTGTGCAAATCGGTAGAACCTACTACTTTCTCAAAATCGCCAAATCAGCCATTTTTTTTTTTCGACAAACTAAAAAATATACGTAGTCTCGGAAATCTCCCAATCCCTTATTCTTTTAAACATAAAAAAACATTGAATTCCTGCTCTGATTTCACACGCATGCAATACTTTAAAAAATAATTAAAAAATAACTTTGTAAATAATCTAAACAGAAAAAAATCATTATTCTTTTATTTTTACTGCAGGAGTCTAAATAATTTAATAAAATAGCCAAACATGGCAACCTCGATGCTTATTACCCTCCGCTAAAGAGGGTAATAGTTTTGGGCAGACAAAAAAAGTCGTGGATGATAATTGATAGTAAATAAAATCTTACAGATCTCACGGAAATTTGAAACACACCAAGATCCGACACATGATTGGAATAATGGATACTTGAAAAATTTCAAAGTAACGTCAGATGAAACAAAAGGGGAAACTGTAAGATTTTGTCAGAGCGTCTGCGACTGGCTGTCAAGTTCCCGAGGTTCCGATTTCATTTTTCAGAACTTGGATTTGTTTCCAGAGTCGCGTTCAAACTTTTGTCCCTCCTCGGAGCAAGTGGTGGTGTTCTGTCGTGGCATTTCTAAAATTTTCATTTTTGCGGGATCAGTGTGAAATAGCTCGTAGGCTTGGTATTTCACGCTCTACTGTTCAGTATTACATCGTTAAATATCAGAAGAATATACCCGGGACTGTTGTTCAAGGCCGCGCTGGCCGTCCTCGCCAGTTGTCTGATCCGGAAGAAAGTCATCGTGAAACTAACCGTCGATTTATGCAAAGAAAAAGGGAAGATCCAGATTTTCGTGCTCAAGAAGCGGAATCCAAATCCAGAAGACAAGACAGAAAACGTTTACGACTCTGTCTAGATATACCATCGAAAAGACCAAGAACAGATACTGATCTAAATGTAAGGTGTGAAGAACTAGAATTTCGTAAATTAGCTGAGAAATTTTTCGAAGCTGTTGCTGATGGTCCAATCCACCAATCCTATTGTTGTGATCGACTGTGGTTCAAAAAGTCAATAAGAACCCATTCCAAAACAACTTTACTGTCCAAAGGAGCGACAACGGACTTTATAAAACTAGTCTTTTACAAAGATGTCGATGATATTGGCAAATTTTGCAAAACATGTTACGATTGTTTGATTAAATTGACAATACCAGAATTAGCTATAAGCAATGGCTTCGAATTCCCCGAAATACCGGATTGTTTAAAATACTTGACACCACTGGAAGAACGGTTGGTTTCTCCCCGTTTGATTTACATGCAAATACATCCTGTACATGGCTGCCAATACAAATTAAAAGGTTCTGTCAAAAAACCTCTTTAGCGGAGGGGAAACTAATTTCAGCTGAAGGCTGAATATTTTCGTTAATTTTAAAATTATCACGCTCCCCCCCCCCCCCCCTACAAAAGCATTTTAATTTTCATTCACTTTTTTATTTTTCATTTTTTCTCACTTTTCTGACTGCAGAGGGTTAGAATTGCGGAATTGCGGAGATCAAAAATTAGCGTTTTTGACGGGTTTTTTATCAATATCTCTAAAAATAATTCGAATTTAAAAATTTAAATTAGCGGAAGACCTTCCTCGGAATTTTCCGAATCCGTGGACACCTCGATCGAAACTCAGCTCCCAACCGTTTCGGAGGAGATGATGCTACACACAGACAGACAGACGCTCACAGTTTTAATAGTATAGACAAGCTGCGTGCCCGTTCTCCGCACGGTAGGGAACGAAACTTTTTCTTACATGTATAGTTCAAATTCATTCCAGAGATTTGGAATCTAAAAATAAGCAAAATGATTTGACTCTTCTCGTAAAGTTACTCATTACTTATTCGTTAAGTTAGTATAAGTACTGACCTGTGACCATTGTTAATATTATGACGCAAAAAACTATGTCGGTGTCATTCACGATCAGAAAAGAAAAGCGTGACGGTTTTCAGTGAAAATTCCTAATTTTCAAAATGTCGCATTTCTGCATCATACTCTTTTTTTTTAGATTTAAGTTATGCCATTAATACCTTATATACTACATGAAGTGGAGAACCGTTTTATTTTATAATTAAATAGTTGTGTACCCACTCTTTGCAAGGCAAGAGAAGAAAATTTTCCTAAAATGTGATCATAACTACTTGTGACAAAACAGAATCTCCAAGAAAAAAGAAAGTCCTGTTACAGTCTTTTCTGTTGAAACTACCGCGTGATATATTAACGCGACGTAGAATGACTTAATGTTTTGTTAGCTGTGATGTAATACGGCTATTAAAAATGAATAGACGACATTGTTTCACAAAATATTTATTTATGCGGTATATTGTGGTTTGATCAATATTGCCTTATCATATCTACTTACTACTAATTATACTATCTTTTACTGATACAAATACAATATACCGTCGTTTTGCAGCCATTAATGCTTAATTTAAAGAAACGGTTTAGATATTTGCCACGAATGTAGGCTTTTACTCTTTGCAATTTACGCATTAGCATAAACTCTAATCATTTCAGTTTATGGTTGCCACTAAATCAGCTCTCCATAAATTTTTACGCATAGTTCTTCTCAGATTGGTGTATTTAACACCAGGGCCCTATTATCGCATGGACAAATCGGGACTTTACCCAGGGGCCTCCGGCTCGAAATGGCCCCCAATTTCAAATGTTGTTCTGTTTTTATAAAAAAAATTATGAAAAATAAAACAAATTTTATAGACGGGGGTGGGGGGGCAAAATTCAACAATTCCCGGGGCCCCCTGTTGGTCATAATCAGGCCCTGTTTAACACCGTAATATATTTCTTGCTATTCGAAAACGTGACCCGTTTAAAATCTCAATTGAAAATAATGCAGGATAATTCACTGGTGAAAAACCAGCATTCAATTATTTATCTGGAAACGTAAAGTAAAATATAGAATTATTTCACATGCGCGCCGTATGTTTTGCTTGTGAGTCCGTTATTCTGATTCAGTTTCGAAAGGGGTTTTAAACTCGTGACGTCAAAGTGGCGCACATTTCACATGTGAAAACTCGGTTATTTTTAAATAATTTTTTTTTTTTTTTTCAACTGGCAATTTTAATCATTGTTACTGTCTCCAAGACAACCAAACCGCAAGATATCATACGGAAATTTTTAAGCTGCGCTGCGATTGAAATGAAAATCCTTCTTTACTTAAAAATTCGTAAAAAATCTCCTAAGTTATATTTTCCTCTGGTTTCTCTTTAAAAGAGGGCGAAATTTATGCTCCGTCATTTGACAAAAAAGTTATGACGGATAGAATTCAAGATGCAGCAATTTTAAAAATATTTTACGAAAGTCAGCGTCAAATTTAATTTTATTTGAAAAATTCCCAAAAATCTGAAAATTATGTTACACAATCCGAACAAACAATTTTTAAAAGAAAATTTTCTCCTCCATCCGATGATGTAAATTTCGTTTTCTTGCGAGTGTAATTACCGGCGTTATTACGTATTATGCGAGAAAAATCGCAAAAAATCGGACAAAACATAAAATAAAACATTTTCTAATTCGAATTTCGAAAAAATCGCTCCGAGGCGTGTTAGGATCTGTCCTAGCGAAGCCGTATGCGAAATTCGGTAGGTCTGCGACCCACCGTCTCGGCGCAATGCGATAGAGAGACGCGCGCAAGAAGATCGAAGGTCACAAACCTACCTACAAACCTAGCTACATACAATGTTTACTCTCGGATTTTATTATATATAAGAAAATCTGATGTGTCCAACACATGACTTCCTTGCACGTCTATTAAATAAAAATGTTTTCTACGCACTTCCTCTAAACTTATTTGTTTGAAAGAGATAAAATGTCAATAATAGTAAGGTTTAGCGATTTCTAGCCAAATATTTCGATATCGCCAAGCTGAGTTCAATTTGAAAGATTTCCTTCTGACACTTTATTTGGCGATATTTCACCAAAAGCCGACAAACTTGAGATAGTTTGCGAGATTTTGGGGATAGCCACAGTAGTCATTGACCAGAGACTTTCAATGAATTGAATGCATCCATACACCTTAATGTATTTAAAGCCATTTGGCTCACCCTATAAATAAATTCCCAGTCGATTGCTGTCAAAAAAGATATTGAAACCAGTTAGATATTATAAAATAGTTCTAAATACAAAAGTTCAAAATTCTACGGGTTAAAGTTTTAGAGTTATACAAAATACGAAATAATTTTTGGCGCCAAATTTGGCGATATTTCGGCGAAACTCGTCAATGTCGACGACATTTGGCGAGATTTTAAACATGGACCAACAATGACAGATTATCGCCAAATTTGGCGATATTTCGCCAAAACTCGCCAAGAACGATGACAAATGGCGATACTTTGGGCATGGACCAAATGACTGACTATCGCCAAATTTGGCGACCTTTCGGCAAAACTCGCCAAAGTCGAGGGCAGTCGGCGAGATTTTGGGCATGTACCAAACAATCACTGTCTACAATTGTATTATATTGAAGATGTCCATAGACATTAAAGTACTGAAATTCTTTTCGGTGGTCCTGTAAATAAACTCTCCAGTAGATTGGAACCAAAAATCGAGATGCACAACTAGATGTTACAACAATCTTATATATAAAATTTCATAATAGTTTTTGAGGTTTGAGAGTTAAATATACACACACGTACACCAAAAGTCGCCAAGCTTGGCGACTTTTGGCATAGTTCTTGAGGGAGGCACGTGACCGTTGTCGGACCATTACCTAACTTATGTGGTAAGACGGTATTGTGCTTGAAATGGATGAATGCCCCTAAAATTGCCATTGACCGTAATGTATTGGAAATCTTTTGAGTGTTCCTGTAGCAGTACTGTAAATGATAAAGACACTTTTTTTAATGGAGAAATTCATTTTCTAACTCTTTACAGCATATATCCCTTCTGAGTCGTTTGAAATAGCCCAATACCTCTAAAAAACGCTTTGATGAATTTCGGCCCATAGAGCGTAATGTATTCCGAATGTTTTAGGCGGTTCTGTAGATAAACTATCCAGTCGAATGGAACCGAACGGGGAATAGCACAACTAGATGTTACAACAATCCTAAATATAAAGTTTCAACATTCTACGCCTAATAGTTTTTGAGATATGCGAGTTTAATGAATTTCGGACCATTGAGCATAATGTATTTCGAATGTTTTGGGCAGTCCTATAGATAAACTATCCAGTCGAATGGAACCAAAAGGGGAAGTGCACAACTAGATGTTACAACTATCCAAAATATGAAGTTTCGACATTCCACGCCTAATAGTTTTTGAGTTAGGCGAGTTTAATGAATTTCGGCCCATAGAGCGTAATGTATTTCGAATCTTTTGGGCGGTCCTGTACATAAACTATACATTCGGTTGCGACCAAAAGGGGAGGTGCACAACTAGATCATAGAACAATCCTAAATATCAAATCTCAACATTCTACGACCAATAGTTTTTGAGATATGCGAGTTACATACATACGTACGTACGTACAGACGGCATGGAAAAACTGACCACAATAGACTCGCCGCTGGTCAAAATGAGTTGCAGACGCGTTAATATGATCGTGCATGCTAGCCTATGATGAGATGCATCGAAAAAATTCTTAAAATTAAATTTAGAGGTAGTCAAAATCGGTTTTTTTGTCGAAATTTGGCCCCCAAAATTTTTCGGGATCACATTACTTCCTTATACTACGTACAAGGAAGTAATAAGACTATTACTGTTCACCTCAAAATAGTAAAGGATATCTATTAATAGAAACTTGTGGGAAATGGTACCGAACATACGATTCCTTCTAAGTTTACTTTAAATCGTATACTATAACAAGTTTCATATAATCGAGATTATTTTATACTAGCTGTGTGCCCGTTCTTCGCACGGTAGGAAAAGAATATTTTCCTAAAATAAATACCTGTGCCATAAAAAAAAAATCTGATGTGTCCAACACATGACTTCCTTGCACGTCCATTAGATCAAAAATATTTTCGACGCACTTCCTCTAAATTTATTTGTTTGAAAGAGATAAAATATCAATAATAGTAAGGTTTAGCGATTTCCAGCCAAATAGTTCGATATCGCCAAGCTGAGTTCAATTTGAAAGATTTCCTTCTGACACTTTATTTGGCGATATTTCACCAAAAGCCGACAAACTTGAGATAGTCTGCGAGATTTTGGGGATAGCCAAAGTAGTCATTGACCACAGACTTTCAATGAATTGAATGCATCCATACACCTCAATGTATTCAAAGTCATTAGGCTCACCCTGTAAATAAATTCTCAGTCGATTGCTGTCAAAAAAGATATTGAAAACAGTAAGATATTACAATAGTTCTAAATACAAAAGTTAAAAAATCTACGGGTTAGTTTTAGAGTTATACAAAATACGAAATAATTTTTAGCGCCAAATTTGGCGATATTTCGGCGAAACTCGTCAATATCGACGACATTTGGCGAGATTTTAAGCATGAACCAAACAATGACAGATTATCGCCAAATTTGGCGATATTTCGCAAAAATCGCAAAGAATGATGACAAATGGCGATACTTTGGGCATGGACAAATGACTGACTATCGCCAAATTTGGCGATATTTCGCCAAAACTCGCCAAGGTCGAGGACAGACGGCGAGATTTTGGGCATGTACCAAATAATGACTACCTACAGTAGTATTATATCGAAGATGTCCATAGACATTAAAGTACTGAAATTCTTTCCGGTGGTCCTGTAAATTGGGTAGATTGGAACCAAAAATCGAGATGCACAACTAGATGTTACAACATTCTTATATATGAAATTTCATAATAGTTTTTGAGATTTGAGAGTTAAATATGCACACACGTATACCAAAAGTCGCCAAGCTTGGCGACTTTTGGCATGGCGACTTTTGGCATAGTTCTTGAGGGAGGCACGTGACCGTGGTCGGACCATTACCTAACTTATGTGGTAGGACGGTATTGTGCTTGAAATGGATGAATGCTCCTAAAATTGCCATTGACCGTAATGTATTGGAAATCTTTTGAGTGTTCCTGTAGCAGAACTATAAATGATAAAGACACTTTTTTTAATGGAGAAATTCATTTTCTAACTCTTTACAGCATATATCACTTCTCAGTCGTTTGAAATAGCCCAATACCTCTAAAAAACGCTTTGATGAATTTCGGCCCTTAGAGCGTAATGTATTTCGAATATTTTGGGCGGTCCTGTAGATAAACTATTCAGTCGAATGGAACCGAAAGGGAAGGTGCACAACTAGATGTTACAACAATCCTAAATATAAAGTTTCAACATTGTACGCCTAACAGTTTTTGAGATATGCGAGTTTAATGAATTTCGGCCCATTGAGCGTAATGTATTTCGAATGTTTTGGGCAGTCCTGTAGATAAACTATCCAGTCGAATGGAACCAAAAGGGGAGGTGCACTACTAGATGTTACAACTATCCAAAATATGAAGTTCCGACATTCTACGCCTAATAGCTTTTGAGTTAGGCGAGTTTAATGAATTTCGGCCCATAGAGCGTAATGTATTTCGAATCTTTTGGGCGGTCCTGTACATAAACTATCTATTCGATTGCCACCAAAAGGGGAGGTGCACAACTAGATCATAGAACAATCCTAAATATCAAATCTCAACATTTTACGACCAATAGTTTTTGAGATATGCGAGTTACATACATACGTACGTACGTACGTACGTACGTACATACGTACAGACGGCATGGAAAAACTGGCCACAGTAGACTCGCCGCTGGTCAAAATGAGTTGCAGACGCGTTAATATGATCCTGCATGCTAGCCTACGATGAGATGCATCGAAAAATTTTTTTTAATTAAATTTAGAGGTAGTCAAATCGGTTTTTTTGCCGAAATTTGGCCCCCAAAATTTTTCGGGATCACATTACTTCCTTATACTACGTACAAGGAAGTAAAAATGCAATTTAGGTAGTCTCTTTTGTTGAAACTATCACGGTATACATTAACGCAACGTAGGATTATACTTTAGTTAGTTGCAAGACGACCGTTGAAAAATGATGAAGAGACCACTTTTAATTTCACGAAACATTTATTAATGTGGGATACTGTGCTTCAATTGATATTAACCTAAAAAATCTAATACTACCTATTACTGTCTATTACTTATTAAATGTTATTGATCTTCGTTTCTCCCCTCTCTAATGCTCAATTTAAATAATCAGTGTAGGAATTTGAAACCAGTGGTGCCTTTTCTACTCTTTGATGATTCTTAGCAATTTATACATTAGCATAAACAATAAAAATTATTTATAATGGTTGCCATTAAAACACCTCTCCTTATCTTTTTAACGGTGTTATTCGAAAAAATCATGTAATTTTGGTACATAATTACAAATAAACTAATTATGCTAGGCACTTCAAAATTTTGAAACTCTCTCTTTACAAGCTGTATTACATACTACGAAGACAGGTCAATCTGTATCAGTTTCAAAACTTTTAGAAAAAAATCTTAAAAATCGGAAATTTTCGCAAAGTATGTCACTCTTCGAAAAATCTTGCAGCTCAGATCCATGTTTAAGAATCTTTTCTGAAAATTTCACAAAAGCCACAGCGTTTTCGCTTATCGCAGTGTGTAAAACAGCTTATGAAGAACACTCTGGAATTTTTTGGAGACCATGGTGCTGTTAGTTTATTTCAATTTGTGTACCAAGACTAAAAACAGAGTTCTTTTTTTTCGAAGAACAGCCTTAAGCATAATTCTTGTCAGATTGGCGCAAATTTAGCACCGCAAATTATTTCATCTCGCCGTGATAGAAAATATCCAAGGTGTACCAATCTAAATATTTTAATCCTCTATGGTTCAGTTTTGTGATAAACATCAAACTGTGTAATCTCGTGGAGATATTTAGAATCGCTCAAATATCGAATAGGGTGTTAAATTGTGTAGCAGAGTTTAGAATTTCACGCAATTTTTTAATTTATGATGTTACGTTCTGACCATGCTTGTTTAGTCTGGTTATTTATCACAGTTGTTTTCAAACGGATTAATATTGTAACTCACTTGCAACAGAGCTTATTAAAGTTAATTTTGAGATGCTGGTGTGATGCCTAGCTAATCAGTATTTCAAATATTTTTTAGAGCTATGTTGCTAATGGCGTAAATTTTGTGGAAGAACTTGTTAAATTTCTGGATTTCCGCCAAAAAAATGTATAATTAATATATGTATACCGCCAAAAGTTCTCAAAACTTGGCGACATTTTGCGCGATTTTTGGAATTCATACTATGGCTTTCAGGCTGATAATGAATACTATGTTTTATGTTAATTAGTATTTTCCCCCCTGTGGCCCCTTTTGAATTTCTCACTATTTTAAAAATTGTAAGTTTCCTTTCGTTGTTATGGTTGCTGAAAAATGATAGTGTTCAAAAATCGTCAAGGGTAGCTCATGCATTAAGCAAAATACTTTTAAAATTTCATAATAGTAAATTTTTACGTAGATTTCTAACTCATTTTTAAACTCATGACGGCGAAATTCCTTCATTGTCAGTTGCGATATCCATGGCTCACTTGGATAAATACAGGCTGTCCAGAAAGCTCCATTTTTCCGTACGAGTAAATTTTTGCTTCTTCGCCGATTTGTCGCTTTTATCCAACAAATCACTGTTGCCAACTCTGCCGGAGAAAATATGCCTAAAATCAAAGCTAAAAGTATGCAGGAATGGATAACAATGGCCGCATTCGTAAACGCCAAACGAGTTGCACTCGTGCAACGAGTTTATCGTTTACGAATGTTTTCAAGCCGAGAAAAAAAAAAAAAAAAAAAAAAAGCCGCGTTTGGCGCCTTTTTTAGCACTTGAGTGGTATTTCGCTCGAGCACGGTTTTTGTGTAGACACGATTGTTATATTTGAATGTGTCATTGTTATCCATTCCTGGATCCTTTTAGTTTTGATTTTAGGCACATTTTCTCCGGCAGAGTTGGCAACAGTGATTCGTTGGATAAAAGCGACAAATCGGCGAAGAAGCGAAAATTTACTCGTACGGAAAATCCCATAGGAGAAACTGGTTTCCGGACAGCCTGTATTTATCCAAGTGAGCCATGCGATATCTAACATGAATTAGTGAATGAAAGTGGGAAAAGACCAAAACTCACGTTATTTTACTTTTCTACAGCATCTGATAATACAGAAGTTTATTATTTCACTCGTGGTGTAATATTTTGTCTAAGCTTGGAAACCTAATTAAAAGACGGCTTACGTCTCGAAAAGTTGTCCAAACCGAAACTACCCAAACCTATGGGGTTGCTATCTTTGGCGCACTTCTCGCTACTTTGGCATATTAATCTCGTTAATTTGGCATTTCGTTAAAGTAAACGTAATTAGTGACAAACTTTAATATTTTATTATGATTGCGAAAATAATTGTAGGTATACAACAATATTCAAGATGCTTAATTAAATTTATTAACATATGTGTTGTCTATTGCTTTTTAAACACATTTTTTAATGCTAAAGAACACGGTTTTGTTTACAAACACAACAAGTAGCTTTGGCGAGCTTTGGCGATAATGCAAAACGCACTCTTAACATAACATTTGCGTTTTAACAGAACTAAACAAGCTACGAATAACTTTGGCATTTTGAATTAAATAACAAAGATAAACTTACAAGAAAAAGGCATTTTCTAAGCTAACAGTAAAAATTTTCAATAATAAAATCCAACTTACAAGGCAAATTTGAGCAGACGATCCGGGATCTCGTCGCATGTTGATCACCCATTTTCTTCATCTTTAGAGAATTTAGCCATTCTAAATCCATTTCTTGAATGATTAGAACGATTTATGGCGGCACAACCACCCATAATAACAAATTTATTGGTTTAAAATGCAGAATAAGACTACCAAGCGGTGTCGCCAAGGAGTGCTGTGTTAAGCCTAATGTGGGCAATTTTCAGAAGGCGTAGGTGAGCTCGGTATATAGGAGTCTTACTAATTAAGATTTCTATTGCATTTTTAAACTCGTGACATCAAAATGACGTCATTTCATTTATGATAAACCACTTTTTTTACAGTTTTTACAGTTAACAAAACTAAACAAGCTCTTTCTATTGCAAATAGAAATCTTAAACTGCGTTAAGCCTAATGTGGGCAATTTTCAGAAGGCGTAGGTGAGCTCGGTATATAGGAGTCTTACTAATTAAGATTTCTATTGCATTTTTAAACTCGTGACATCAAAATGACGTCATTTCATTTATGATAAACCACTTTTTTTACAGTTTTTACAGTTAACAAAACTAAACAAGCTCTTTCTACTGCAAATAGAAATCTTAAACTGTGTTAAGCCTAATGTGGGCAATTTTCAGAAGGCGTAGGTGAGCTCGGTATATAGGAGTCTTACTAATTAAGATTTCTATTGCATTTTTAAACTCGTGACATCAAAATGACGTCATTTCATTTATGATAAACCACTTTTTTTTACAGTTTTTACAGTTAACAAAACTAAACAAGCTCTTTCTATTGCAAATAGAAATCTTAAACTGTGTTAAGCCTAATGTGGGCAATTTTCAGAAGGCGTAGGTGAGCTCGGTATATAGGAGTCTTACTAATTAAGATTTCTATTGCATTTTTAAACTCGTGACATCAAAATGACGTCATTTCATTTATGATAAACCACTTTTTTTTACATGTTTTTAAAGTTAACAAAACTAAACAAGCTCTTTCTATTGCAAATAGAAATCTTAAACTGTGTTAAGCCTAATGTGGGCAATTTTCAGAAGGCGTAGGTGAGCTCGGTATATAGGAGTCTTACTAATTAAGATTTCTATTGCATTTTTAAACTCGTGACATCAAAATGACGTCATTTCATTTATGATAAACCACTTTTTTTTACAGTTTTTACAGTTAACAAAACTAAACAAGCCTCTTTCTATTGCAAATAGAAATCTTAAACTGTGTTAAGCCTAATGTGGGCAATTTTCAGAAGGCGTAGGTGAGCTCGGTATATAGGAGTCTTACTAATTAAGATTTCTATTGCATTTTTAAACTCGTGACATCAAAATGACGTCATTTCATTTATGATAAACCACTTTTTTTTACAGTTTTTAAAGTTAACAAAACTAAACAAGCTCTTTCTATTGCAAATAGAAATCTTAAACTGTGTTAAGCCTAATGTGGGCAATTTTCAGAAGGCGTCATTTCATTTATGATAAACCACTTTTTTTTTACAGTTTTTACAGTTAACAAACAAAAATGACGTTTCAAAATGACGTCATTTCATTTATGACAAACCACTTTTTTTTACAGTTTTTACAGTTAACAAAACTAAACAAGCTACGAATAACTTTGGTATTTTGAATTACCAAGCGGTGTCGCCAAGGAGTGCTGTGTTAAGCCTAATGTGGGCAATTTTCAGAAGGCGTAGGTGAGCTCGGTATATAGGAGTCTTACTAATTAAGATTTATATTGCATTTTTAAACTCGTGACATCAAAATGACGTCATTTCATTTATGATAAACCACTTTTTTTTTACAGTTTTTACAGTTAACAAAACTAAACAAGCTCTTTCTATTGCAAATAGAAATCTTAAACTGTGTTAAGCCTAATGTGGGCAATTTTCAGAAGGCGTAGGTGAGCTCGGTATATAGGAGTCTTACTAATTAAGATTTCTATTGCATTTTTAAACTCGTGACATCAAAATCACGTCCTTTCATTTATGATACACCACTTTTTTTTACAGTTTTTACAGTTAACAAAACTAAACAAGCTACGAATAACTTTGGTATTTTGAATTAAATAACAAATATAAACTTACAAGAAAAAGGAATTTTCTAAGCTAACAGTAAAAATTTTCAATAATAAAATCCAACTTCTATTGCATTTTTAAACTCGTGACATCAAAATGACGTCATTTCATTTATGATAAACCACGTTTTTTTACAGTTATGTCTATCTCTAGCATATAGATGATATATCACATGATCACTATTGCTTCCAAAACTTATTTGCGTTTCGTAGAAATACAATGATGTTTGGTGTTGCCATTGAAAAGGCATGTTAATTACAGGAGATAAAGCGTCATAATATCAGAACATATGTCTCATTTTACCGTGCTGTACAAGTCTCTTTTAACGTGTTACACAAAAACGATCGTAATGTTTTCGCCGTGTTCCAAGAATTCGTGTTGTAGACCCATGTTATAAAGGGTTAAATTGTAATCTGTAAAAAATGAAATATGAAATTAGTTATTTATTTAGCGTGAATTGACAGTGAGATCAACGTCACTTTTATGTAACAAGTGTGATACTGTATTAAGAGTTCAATAAGGGTAATAAGCTTTTCTTCTCAGAAGTTACATCACGAACGTTTTCATTTAGAAAAGCGACATGATTTTCACCGGAGCAGGGTGCATTTTTGACTTTTAAACGTAAATGATGTATCCATTGTTTCATGAAGGTTTTTTAATTTAGGTAAAGTCGTGTGTAACATAACTGCGCTAATGCATTGTCCACGCTTTGCGAATTGCAAGATAAAATTGTTGTCAACATCATGCAATGTTATTTATGTGGTATATACTATATATTGATGCTATAAATTAAACCTCACAAAAAGAATTATATGTTGTAGAAATCAGGCATTTTTCGAAAACTTCTTTCCTTTTTGATCGCCAAAATTTGCACTCATGACATCAACTTTTAGTCACGATTCAAGTATTTTTCCACGTTTTGAAATTCCGCATTACTGGGTTTAATTCGAAATATAAGTGCAAAGAAAATATTCGTTTCCCACCGTGCGGAGAACGGGTACGCAGCTAGTCAGATCTATTAAAATCCGTATGTTCGTATCGTGCGTGGCTGAATGACATTTTCGTACAAACTTTGTATAGTTTGACTTCGGATCGCGTAGAATATTGGCAATCTGTCCGTGGAAGTGAATCCAAATAAGCGGGTCGGTAAAGCCAGCGGAGTGAATGTACGTGTTTCCTCTTGTGTTGACGTCCACGCTCAGTAATCTATATTAATCTGTAATGCACTGAAATATTGCATGCGGGACTTTTATTATCATTGTTATTAATGAGGATACCAGCGCGGAGTCTGAGAAGCATGTAACGGTCAGTATGAATGCAGCTTTACTTCTTCATAACTACGTCTAAGTAACTGAGCATCAGTCGTACATCTGACTGCCATCCCCATCATCTAATGGACGTGCCCGTTTCCTACAATTGGCCGGAAGTTTAAGTTTATACGTAATCCGTAGTCAAATAGTATCTGTCTATGCCTCTGAGCTAGAATTCTAACCAAGTTAAGAACTTAGCTGAGTGATCGAAGTATCTGCATAACAATCTATACTCCAGTTCAGCTTAACCTGACAGTACGTGGACTTCCGACCTTACAATATAGTTCGTCCGTATATGTATTACTTTTTATGTTAAATTCGGCTGTAAAGGGAAAAAAAACATGTTTATATAATGAAAGCGTGCTCAATAATTTAATATATCGCCTTTATATAAATGAAAATGTGTTTATTGTGTCAACGCTTTGCTATCCAATAGTGTCAAAGCAAGTTTTGGCGGAATTTTTAAGGAGCGAAGATCGTAGCAACCCTCCCCCAGGCCAGAACGGGAAAATCCATTACACATTCTCCGTTCTTTACTTCTTTTCTTCCTAATCTCCGCTTTCGCACGTCGGTAATAATGGCTACTGCTCTTGTATCGGATGATTATATTACGTTTCAACCGCATAAGGCTGGAACACCACTTAGAAGTTCCGAAGGGCCCAATTATGACCAACAGGGGCCCCGGGCATTGATGAATTTGGGGGCCCCCATCTATGAAATTTGTTTTCTTTTTCATAAAATTTTGACATACAAAAGAATATTTCATAACAACATTTGAAATTTGGGCCCCTTTCGAACCAGGGGCCCTGCGCACAGTCCCGATTTGCCAATGCGATAATAAGGCTCTGCATTCAGGCCCTATCCCTTTCTTTTAATTATTACAATTTTTTTTTAAATTTTGATGCCTTACATTATATTAAATAAACATATAAATCAGGACTAAAACATATTCATTGCTTGTTTTACTATGTTCATAAGACAAAATACTAAACTGAATTTTCATGAAATAATATTTTATGGAATATTTGTAATTTTTTTAATTAAAAGATTAAAACTAAAAAACAAAAAGGGCCGTGACCCAGTTGGCCCGTGCGTTAATCGGGCCCTTTTCTTTACCCCTGACCATCTTTGAAAGGAACAAAAATGTTCAAGCAGGTGTAGGGGTCGGTGCAGACGAAAAGTGGGTCCGTTTTGCGGCCCTTTCACAACACAATCAATTGAAACGGCCCTTCATTCCCATTTTACCTTGTATTTTAATCTGTTTTATCAATTATTTTAACCAAAAAAGTGACTTATTAAAAATTGGCATAAAAATTCACAAAAATGGTAACCTAGAAAAAATTTCTGGATCGGCCCCTGAGTTGTATATGTAAAGCGATGAGAAGGGGATATCAGGATTAACCTGTTCACTCCCATAGTTTGCAAAGATACTACGATGAAGATTTTATTCAGTGCCCAGCGTTATTTCTCATCCTGCTGTCTTTGAATGCAGTCAGTTTGTATGTGAAGATCAAACTAGTGTTGTTTGAGAAACAACACTGGCAAAGAATTTTTTAAAAAATACTGTTGTGTTTTTATAACGATGAGAGCGAGCAAGTTGGACTGGGTTTCTGATCCGCTGGCCGGATCAAAAGCCCGCTCCTTCCGCCCGCGGGCCGGAGGTTGCCCATATATATTTTAAAGTCTAATTTATGATGCACGTAATTTAGTTACCAGAACACTGCCTTTCATCTTAGTGAGATAGTGAGATAGCGGTAGGGTCGACCATTCTCAATTCCTTTTAATTTTTCTTTTCTCAGCACAATACAGTGCTTTGAACGCCTTATTTGTCTCAAGAAGCATATTTTACTGGCACATCGATGCCTGTTTCAATATTGCCACATTCGGGGAAAGAAAGGAAAAAGCATTACGAGTTTCACAATCCAGTCATTTAAATTAGAGGATTTTCTTACGTTCTTTGTTTTTCTTTCTCACTTTCTTTTTTGACTGGACTTGCACTGCAATAGAAAACGCCGAAAAAAATAGAAATCGTTTAAACTATTTTATATTTAAAAAAGAATATGTATATTAATCTGTAAGCACACGCATCCCAGTCACATTTTTGCTTTGAAAAGAAAAAAAAAAAAGAGACATTTCTCAGAACAATTCTGACCTCCGCGTACCTTTCAGGGGAAGGTCAAGAAGGGGTGATTGAAGGAATGTCGTTCCTTTCTTATCACCCCTAAATACTCCCACACGTGTACGTACTAGAGCAGCATTAGTACGAAGGACGGGCGATAGATCGCCAAATAGGGCAATTAGTCAAAGAGTACAAGGGAGGAAGACCAGAAAGCGCGCACGAATACTTGACAAACGGCGCAATAAGGCACTCGTACCTTTCCACGCACTGACAGGTTAAGTTGAACTGGAGTATAGTGCAAACCTTGACAAGGCGCATCTATTGTGCGATTTTCAATTTACGACAAACTTATTCTCTATACATCGGCACGTTATCGCACATTTCGGTCCTGGTTTTCTGTGGGGCCCCAAAAGTGAAAGGTACCGAAATATGTTTAAATGAAATATACCAAAATGTAAATAATTTAATTCATTTTATTAATTTAATTTATAATTCAATTAATTTAACCACATGATATACATTTTTCGGTACTGACGTAGCATACCGGTGGTCCACCTAAACGAGCGATTTTTCTTTAAGATAAATGCCGGACAAACTATTGACTATGGAATACGATTGGCAATAGTTTGCTAGCACATTTCACGTAAAAATAGTTTGGCGCCAATGACCACCGGTATATTACGTTCAAGAACTGATTAACACTCTCTATAGGCAAGCTTTCATTTCGAGGCTCCCTCTCACCTACTCCTATTCCATTACCTAAGATGCCCATTCGTTAAGGTGACCATACGTCCCCGTTTTCCGGGGCAGTCCCCAATTTCAGGACGTTCTCCAAATTGTACCTACAGTGTAAAACGGGAATTGGGGACAATTTTTAATTATTGCATTGGTTTTTAATTAAATTAATGTTAATTATTTCACTAATTATAAAAATTGGGGACATGTCCCAGATTCTATGTTCAAAAATCTCGCCACCTTACAATACGTCCCCAATTTTTGAGGACAGTCTCCGATTTCTGCGGTTCTTTCGGGGCCATCGTGATTCTACCGATCCTGCTTGTGCATGCCGATGACTCATCCAAAGAGTCCTAAAGATGCTCACGTATTGGTTCCAGCACTTAGATACATCATCTAACGGTCGAATCTAACCAATCAGGCCACGTTCGTAGGCCTTTTTCGGAGTGCACAAGCAGGCCCGGTAGAATCACGATGGCCCCGATTCTTTGGGATTTGTCCCCAAAATGCAAAACAGCATTTGGGGACAGTTTATAATTATTACATTGTTTTTTAATTAGATTATTGATAACATTAGTCAACAAATTTGAACTTTTTTTCTGCCTCTGGTTTGTAAATGGGTGGATTTACTTAATTTCGGGGTACTGAATTCACTGGTAAAATCAATTTATGTCTATCACGTCACATTTCCAAGAGGCAAAAGAAAATCAGCAGCAATACCGACAAAATTTGATATAATTGAAACTGTTAGTTTCAATTATATCAAATATCAGAAATTCATATTAAGAACTTAATAATTCAATATTATTTCATATGTATACATTAGTTTTTATATGTATACACATGCCAACATAGATATCATCTTTTTCCTGTCCAAAATGCCCTTCCCACTTGGTTTGAATGAGGTCCAAGCCGCTAACTCAATATTTGTCAGTCTGATATCAAAAGGATGGATCGTTGAACAATTTTTCTATTTGTGGTCCAATAAATATACTTTCTTTTAACTTTGCTTAACTCAGCTTGAGAAACTTTTCTTTCAAATAATTGAAGACCTGGCCTCATTTATCCAGGCCTTTAACAAAGTTCTTCATAAAACCAAACTTGACATGAATCGGAGACAAACTGATTTTATTAGGCTCAACCAGTGGAGTATTTTTCACATTTTCCTTTACAGCTACATGTGATTTCCTTTTAAGCCACTTTACTGTATAGTGGCCAAAGTTTCATAAGTTTCTTTCACGTCTACTGCATGAGCCAAAGGCACAGATGGAAAAGTATTGCCATTATGCAGTAGTACTGCTTTCAATCTGGTTTGTCCAAGAGTCAATAAAGAGTGACTATTCCTGATAGTTATGTTGTACACCTAGCTGCATCAGCAGACCATTGACATCTCTACATACACACATTGAATTCTGCATGTCAAAATATGGAGCGAATGAAGTACCTTTTGATCTCAAACAGGAAATTTTTGTACCTGGAGCTAGATCGTTTCATTGTTGCAATCTCAACCCCAAAAGTTCAGCTTGCTGTTTTGAAAGTTTTAGATCGCGAACCAAATTGTTCAACTCCTTTTGATTAAAGGGCTGAAGCGAAAAATCTTGAGAATGAGGGGAATATTTTCTACAGGTTCTTGATCAGCATCTTCAGATTAACTTGTCATTGTTTCTGATTCTATGTTTTGCAGATTACAGGCAGACAGGCAACCTTTCATTATGTCACTGGCAAATGCACTGAAGATACATTTTACACTTAATTTTATTTCTAGTTTTGATAGAGAATGCCCTGAAATATTTGTAAGAGAAAAGTTCTAGGCTGGAAAATTATCCTTAGGCTAACTCCACACCATAGGAATTGAGAATTCATAGCTCGACATTTTCCTTTCAGTCACTTGGTTAAAGTAGTAGTAGTACATGTTATGCACGAATACGAGGCGCAAAAGTTTTATCTTGATCACCAAGAGAACTATCAAAATATAATTTATAGGCCTTCTTAATCAAATCAGTAATTGTTTTTTTGGAGCTTTTTGGGTGAATTTCTCACAGACATAACAAAAGTTTTCGGGGTGGTTAAGACAACAACTATGTTTACTAGTTGTTATTTTTAGTAAACGTAAGTTTTAAATATATGTATAAAGCAATTTTAAAATAAAAATACCTCTCAATAGAAACACTCACTTATTAAAAAAAAACAAAACTTATAATACATTCTTAGGCTGAGATAAATACAATAGTAATTGCACCATGCACGTTTCAACATTCACTAGGTCTTAATGTTTACTTTGCACTACTGGATTATCTCTCCATCTAATGAATAACACTTGCCTGTGTAACATCTGACATCAAGTGACAATTTGTTGATCTTATAGCACTCTTGTACCAAACTTTAGAAAAAAAAATTAAAAATTAAACATTAAAATAAAAGAACGGAAAATAGTGAAATTAAGAAAAAAATAAATAAAAATCCTTAAAAACTCAAATCTTACGCGCTAGAGCATTTTGAAAGGTTGATTCAGATTTTACACACCAAAATACATACTAATTGATGTATCACATTCCAGAGGCAAAATGGCTGTTGAGTAGTGTAATTATTTCATTAATTATAAAATATCCCCAATCTTGTTTCAGAATCGGGTACATGTCCTCAACTCCAAGTTAAAAAATATGGTCACTTTACCATTACCACATGTATGACTAACAAATACAGGGTGATTCATAATGAATGGGACAAAAAGAAAACATGATTGTGAACGTTGTAATTAATATATTTTGAAAATTCAAATTTACCTCAAAACTACATTTATTGAAGTTTCTACAGGTGTTCAATATGTGCCCCTCCGGTGACACGGCGTTGATTTTGAAGTACTCCGCAAAAACGAATCACGAATTCTTTCAACCACTTCGGGTTTTGTTTCTTTTCGTCCTGGGCTTTTGTTCTTGCCAGTCAAGAAGAATATATTTGATTTCTATAAAAATAGTTGCGGGTGACATAGCTCCAAGAGAATCCTTTACTTTTTAGCACGCCCCGCAAAAAAAGTGTCACGATTATTTTTAACAGCACTGACATCTGCTGAAAAATGGAAGAATGCGAGAACAGCTGGATAGATTGTCCAATGCTAAAAAAAGGGCAGCCATTTCCGTCGCTCGACTTAACTACCAGCAAGATGGCGGACGGTCAAAACGTTCATCGCGTGCCACAGATCTAGAGACTCCTTTTTGACGCAGCTGGCTGTGCCCCACAGTAATTTTGTGCACTGTGCCGCACAGCCAGCCGCGCCAAAAAAGGGTCCCTAGATCTGTGGCACACGGTGAACGTTTCGACCGTCCGCCATCTTGCTGGTAGTTAAGTCGAGCGATGGCAACGGCTGCCCTTTTTTCAGCATTGGGAAAGGGTTGCGCCTCAAAGGGTTAACCACAAAGCAAAAATAATTTTCATCATTAAAGTAAGAATTAAAGTAAGAAGTTTAATATTTTTTTATATTAAATAAAAATCATAAATCACTTCCAATCCATAATATAGAAGTGCCTAAAAAACACTAACCTAGTGTTTTCTTCATTATATATCGACCTTAGACATATGGAATTAATTATAAAGTTACTTTATGGTGCCGAATAAAAATTTCAGGATATTAAATGTAAATAAATACAATAGACCTCTATACATTAAAGAAGTGATGTAGGAGTTTCAGTTTTTCTCATAAAAAGGCTTACAGATTCAGTACAATATAGATTATGTTTGCCATATTGGAAAGAAGAGAAAAGAAGGGAAATAATTAAATTAAGAATAAAAATCCAGCATAATATAAATATAAAAATTACTATATAAAAATTCAGGGAGGCGCAGGTGCCTCCATGCTCTATGCTGCCGATGCCCATGGTTAAAAAACGAACCGTTACAGTTTAATTTTTTTGCTTAAATCGAACAGTCTTTAACGCTCTAAGTAAATTACTTTTTACAGGACGCGCCTCGACAGTTTCTACATATATACAGGGTGTCCCAAAAAGGTGGTAACGGGCTTGAATTCCTTACGTATTAGAGATAACTGGGTAGTGTAAATTGGAAAAATGTTCAAAATAAGGTCGGAAATAAGACTCTGTTAAGAAAAAGATCCTCTCGTTACCCACTTATCTCTCATAGATAAAGAATTAAAGCCCATTACCACCTTTTCGGGACACCCTGTAGAAATTTACTATGTTTGAAAAGTTTAGGTGGCACGAATTATTTTTAATAAATATTTCTTTACCGTGAATGTTTACGTTATGAAAACCTATTTTTAAAAACTTGTATAATATTTCTCTGTAGCTATTGAAAATGAGCAACGTGAAATTTTAAAATTCGACTAGACTAATCGACATTTTAATTATTAAAAAAAAAGTATTGTAAGTAAACCAGTTCAATAAGCATCTTCTTAATTGCATTCCGAACATTATTAATTTTTTTCATAAGGATAATTACATCATTAACATAACGAAAAAAAAAAAAAAAAAGCATTACTTCAGCAAGCTATTCATTCTAAGAATTATTATTTAAAACCAAAGAGTTAAGAAGATAAATTACCATGAATCAGATTAAACTCTTGCACTTATAAAAAGAAAACCAGTAATAATAAGCCATAGCTGATTACAAATCAGACTGAATGTGATTACATATTACAGAGAATGTGCATGTTAAATCTGTCTAGTCTTAGATTCTTTATTTGCCTGTTAGGTGAGAGATGGTATTTAAAATTTTCGAAACTGCTATAATATTTGTTACTGAATGACTAGTTCTTAACTTTGTCCTAAGAATACAAATATATATATATATATATATATATCCCTCAGTTTATTAAAAAAAAACACCATATCAATAGCATTATCTCTAAAGCTTACAAAAAACTTGGTTTTCTTAAGTGCAAAACTAAAGAATTTTCTAACCTTCATGCATTACAAATCTTATACTTTAGTTTGATACGCTCTGATATTGAAAATTGTAGTCTTGTTTGGGATCCGTATTATAAAAATAAAATGAAAATTCTTGAGCGGGTGCAGACTCAGTTTACTCGTTATTCATATTACAAAAGTAATCCTATTTACATTCCGAATATTTCTTCATCTTACTTGAGAAGTGTTTTTGGTCTTCCTAGTTTAAGTTCTCGTCGTGATCTCTTTTGTTTATTATCTATATAAATAAAATTAGACTTTTGTCTGTACATTTCTTGGAATTCAAAAATTTTGCGATTTCTATCCGTTTCAAGCACCCGGGAATCCGATCCGACCCTCAAAAAAAAGTTTGTCTGTCTGTCATTCTGTCATTCTGTCCTTCTGTCATTCTGTCATTCTGTCATTCTGTCCGTGACGCTTTTTTTGTTTAAGCATCACGTAAAAACGACTGAAGCGAATGATATGAAATTGGGTGTCATGATAGGTGGTCACTCAACTTAAAACATAGGCGTCGAATTTTTAAAAAATCTTGATTAGATTTTCAGATTTTGCGAAAATCGTTTCAAACTGCGTAAATTTGTGTTCAAGCATCACGCAAAAACGACTGAAGCGAATAATATGAAATTGGGTGTCACGATAGGTGGTCACTCAACTTAAAACATAGGTGTCCAGTTTTTAAAAAATCTTGATTGGATTTTGAGATTTTGCGAAAATCCTTTCAAACTGCGTAAATTTGTGTTCAAGCATCACGTAAAAACGACTGAAGCGAATAATATGAAATTGGGTGTCACGATAGGTGGTCACTCAACTTAAAACATAGGTGTCCAATTTTAAAAAAATCTTGATTGGATTTTGAGATTTTGCGAAAATCATTACAAACTGCGTAAATTTGTGTTCGCACATCACGTAATAACCGCAAAGGTGAAAAAATGATATTTGGTGAAATGATAGGTGGTCACTCACCTTAAACTATAAGCATCTAATTAAAAAAAATCGATCAGATTTCGAGATTTTGCGAAAATCGTTTAAAACTGAGTGAATCTTTGTTCACGCATTACGTAATCTCTACTTATTATAAAAGAAGGTGTCTGTGTGTGTGTGTGTGTGTGGGTGTGTGTGTCTGTCTGCAGCGTTACGGACAAACGGCTACACCTAGAAACACCAAATTTGGTATTCGGGAAGATGTAAATATGTAGTTGTGCACCTCGAAGCGATTTTTTCAAAATTCGACCTAGATTTTTTTTTATTTTATGTTTTATGCGATTTTTGGCATTTTTTCTCACCTAATTCGTAATAACGGCGGAAATTACGCTCGCAGCAAAACGGCATTTGTATCATCGGATAGAGGAGAAAATTTTCTTTTAAAACAGTTTGTTCTGAATACTTAACCTGATTTACCGATTTTTAGGAATTTTTTTACTAAACATCTGCTTCGCGATTTTTTTTCGTAAAATAATTTTAAAACTGTCGCATCTTGAATTCTATCCGTCATAACTTTTAGATATTTTGACAAATCGTGAAACATTCTTTTCTCCCTCTTTTAAAATAAAAACGAAAAAATTATGTAAATTAGATGATTTTTTACGAATTTTAATGCAGCCTAATGTTTAGAATTTAATAGCATCAACGCGATCTTACGCCATTCATTACATTGCGATCACGGCACGAGAATTTATGTTCGGCTGTTGCCACAGAAAGGATTAGAAAAAGGGTTTTTTCAACCAATCGAGTTTTTAAATGGGATATCAGAATTTCAATTCGCAATTGAGGATCTATGACGTCAAATGCTTTAAGATACCTAAAAATTACGCCATAATTTTAACTCATTTATTCCAACTCTATTTTCAACACAGGGAGACGATATTTTGATTAAAATTTACTGTAGAAATAAACTAAGAAATTCACGATTATTATTATTAGAAGTGGTATTTTAATCCGGTGCTTATTTAAAAATTGAAATGTTTTCACGGCGCTGAAAATGTTCATTTTAAAAGTTACAAAGTTCGTTTCAAAGCGCGATATATTAAAATTTTTCTATTTATTATTTTTATTTTTTTTGGCATTTAATTTAGCGCAGGCGTTGCCTAACATACGCATGCAGGTTGCGAGTATAGTTTTATTTTAACGTTGAATTACGTTCCTCCATAAAGGTCACGCAAAGTTTTAATGATACCGTTTGAAAACAATTATGCGAAATATCGAAAGTAACTCCGAAATTAATCTACCGGGGTATCCTTTACGGCAGTAAAACAGTGACGTCATAAATTAAAAAAAATGTGTGAAATTTGTAAACTCTGCAACTCTAACGCCCTGTCACAATTAAAATGGGAATAAGTAGCTCCTCGAGATTACATAGTTTGATGTTTTTCAGGAGACAGGATTATGGAGGATATAAAAGATATTGCTATTGGATATTTAAAATGGCACCCCTTGGATATTTTCTCCCCACAGTAAGATGAAATGGTTTACGGCGCTAAATACGCCAATCTTATAAAACTATGTATAAATTAAATATATATGGAGAGTTTCCTTAATGGCAACCATTATGTGAAATGATTATTATTTATGCTAATGCGTAAATTGCAAAGAATCGCCACAGAATCAAAAGATCCCATTGAGGCCAAATAATCTAAGCTGTTTCTTTTAAGGGAGCCTTGAAGAGGGAGAAGCGAGTATAGATAGTATTAATGTACGTAATAGGTAGTATTATTAGATTTGTAAAGATAGTATGAATAAATCGCAATGTACCACGTTAATAAATATTTCATGAAATTAAAAGTGTTTATCCGTTTTCAACGGTTGTCTTACAACCAACTAAACGAAAAGTAATTCTAATTTGCGTTAATATATCCCGCAGTCATTTCAACAGAGGGGATTACTTGAACTTTTTTAAAAATGAAATTCTGTTTTGTCACATGCAGATATGATTTTAGTAGTAAAATATTCCTTTCTTCCCGTATGAAGAGCCGGTGCGCAGCTATTTTAAAAACATCTCTTGAAAATAGCATAAATGAATTCAGAAGACCTCAAAACGTGTAAATACACCAAAATCTCGAAGTCGAATTTTTTTCATGATTGCAATACTTTCCTTATATGGTACATTTTCGGAAAGAAATAAATGGTGCTCCATTTCATGTAGTGTCTTAGGTATTTAATGCTACAACTTGAGCCTAAAAAACAGTATGATGTAGAAATAAGACATTTTGAAAGCCAGGAGTTCTCTGCAAACTATTAAGCTTTCCACTTTTTTAATAGTGAATGACACTGACGTAGTTTTTTGAGTCATTATACTGCAATGATCAGGTTAGTACTCATGACACAAACTTTACATTAAGAGTCAAATAATTTTGCTCTTTTTTTTTTTAATTCCACATCACGAATAATTTCGAATTACACATGTAAGGAAAATTTTCGTTTCCTACTGTGCGAAGAACGGGCACACAGCTAGTTCTTATAAATAAAAATGAAATTCTGTTTGTTTGTTTGTTTGTTTGTTTGTTTGTGGATTTTATTCGTATACAAATCCACAAAAATGGACCTATCAGCCTGAAATTTTGCACAGATATGTAAAATAATATAGAATAAATGATAGTCCACTTTAAAACTTTGAAAGTCCACCCGTTCCCGGAATTTAAGAGATTTTTTATGTTCTCCACGCAAAAAGCTTTCCGTAATTGTAACCCCTGTAGTGAAAAAAGTGTGAAATAAGGATAGTGGTTGCCATGTGTGGCGATTTTGCCGAATAAAATGTTTTAAATTCTCAAAGTAAAAATAAAAGAATAATAATGATTTTTTTTTGTTAGTTTATATTCGTAAGGTTATTTTTTTAAAATTATAATATCGTGTGCATGGGAAATCGGAGCAGGAATGAAATGTTTTATACGCAAAACAATAAGAATTGAAGATTTCCGAGGCTAATATGTTAAAATTTTTTAGTTTGGCGAAAAAATAAAATGGCTCAAATGCCGAGAAAGTGAGTTCTAGCGGTTTGCACTGTTTCCGGCTTGGCGCAATTTACTGAGAGCTTAAGGAAACGGATTTTTGAAAACAAGTGCAAAGGTTTTATTAGAATACAGCGTTAAATTTTAATGATCCGTGCGGAAATAATGCAGTTATTAAGGGATTTCAAGCGATCTATCTTCAGCATTCTCGCCAATTGAGTGCATTGATTTTAGTTGGGGGAATTCCGCCAAATTTCAGATAATTGAAATCTTCGCATATAGTACATCGGAGTAACGATGAATAAAACATGTTATAGTTGATAATTTAAAAAATGAGGCTGTATTAAGGGATTGCACTTTTCAAAAAAATGCCTGGCGGTCGCACCATTTACCATTTTGATTGCTGCTAAGTCAATGCTTCGAATGATTCCCTGAAAAAACTGTTGCAAAATGGCGTATATTGGCACTTTGGCGAGGCTTAGATTTGAAACTGGATTTTATTTGAGACTGGTATCTATATTAATAAAACAATGTGTGTAAACTGTTTGTTTGTCTGTGTCTCGCGTAGCTCGCAAACGGGTGATCGTAGACCTACCAATTTTTGAACGGAAATTCTCCATGACAGGTCCCGACACACCTCGAAGCGATTTTTTCAAAATTCGAACTATTTTAGGAAATATCGATAAAATCGTATCACAAAGGCTAATTTTTGCTTTCCGCCATTTCGTAATTGTATCCCCACAGTGCATTAAGGCTGTTCTTCGAAAAAAAAGAACTCTGTTTTTAGTCTTGGTACACAAATTGAAACAAACTAATAGCACCAGGGTCTGCAGAAAATTCCAGATGGTTCTTCATAAGCTGCTTTACACACTGCGATAAGCGAAAAACGCTGTGGCTTTTGTGAAATTTTCAGAAAAAAATCTTAAACGTGGATCTGAGCTGCAAGATTTTTCGAAGAGTGACGCGCTTTCCGAAAATGTCGATTTTTAAGAATTTTTTCTAAAAGTTTTGAAACCGATACAGATTGGCTTGTCTTCGCAGTTTGTAATACAGCTTGCAAAGAGACAGTTTCAAAGGCTGTTCTTCGAAAAAAAAGAACTCTGTTTTTAGTCTTGGTACACAAATTGAAACAAACTAATAGCACCAGGGTCTCCAGAAAATTCCAGATGGTTCTTCATAAGCTGCTTTACACACTGCGATAAGCGAAAACGCTGTGGCTTTTGTGAAATTTTCAGAAAAAAATCTTAAACGTGGATCTGAGCTGCAAGATTTTTCGAAGAGTGACGCGCTTTCCGAAAATGTCCGATTTTTAAGAATTTTTTCTAAAAGTTTTGAAACCGATACAGATTGGCTTGTCTTCGCAGTTTGTAATACAGCTTGCAAAGAGACAGTTTCAAAATTTTGAAGTGCCTGGCATAATTAGTTTATTGGTAATTATGTACCAAAATCACATGGTTTTTCGAATAACACCGTTAAGCGACAATTAAGCTTATCTAGGTTGCCACATTCGGCAGTTCATTAAATGATTCAGACTCTTGAAGTAAAAATAAAAGAATAACGATTTTTTTATTTTGACTAGATTATTTGTAAGGTTGTTTTTAAATTAAAATATCGTGTGCATGTGAAATCAGAGCAGGAATGAAATGATTTATACTCAAAAGAAAAATAGAATTTGGAAATTTTCCGAAAATAAATGTGCAACTTTTTAATTGGGCGAAAAATAAAAGGGGTTGATGTGCGATTTTGAGGAGAATTCTAACGCTTGGCGCTATTTATCGTAATTTAATAGTCTGCTATTTGGGTTATGAATACACCTGCGTATAAGTTTTTGAAATTTTCATTCAGTTGGAATTGTGCATTTTTCTGAGCAGCTTTATTGCATCTATTTATAATATATTACATCCAGAAAAAAGGATGTTAGAAATATCAATTTTAATTTTGTTTAATCACACTCATGAATAATGATACACTTTCCAACTTAATAAAATAAGGAACGAAAATAGGGAAGACCTATGGATTATAACTCTTTTTATATACAGCACTTTAGTGCGTATTTAAAATCTGAAAGTGTGTCAGATTTTCTATGATTCTAGCGCTTGGCGCAATTTAATGAGAGGGTATTTTTAAAAACAAGCGTAGGTTATCTTATAAATAAAAATGAAATTCTGTTTGTCAATTTGTTGATTTGGGTAGTATACAATTCCACAAAAATGGACCTGTCAGCCTGAAATTTTACACAGATATATGTAAAATAATATAGAATAAATGATAGTCCACTTTAAAACTTTGAAAGTCCACCCGTTCCCTGAATTTAAGAGATTTTTTATGTTCTCCACGCAGAAAGCTTTATGTAATTGTAACCCCTGTAGTGAAAGTGTGAAATAAGCATGTTGGTTGCCATGTGTGGCGATTTTGCCGAATAAAATGTTTTAAATTCCTAAAGTGAAAATAAAAGAATAATAATGATTTTTTTAGTTTATATTTGTAAGGTTATTTTTTTAATTATAATATCGTGTGCGCATAAGAAATGAGAGCAGGAATGAAATGTTTTATACGCAAAACAATGAGGATCGAAGATTTCCGAGACTAATATGTAAATTTTTTTAGTTTGGCGAAAAATAAAATGGCTGACAGGCCGATTTTTAGAAAGTGAGTTCTAGCTGTTTGCACAGTTTTAGGCTTTTTGGCGCAATTTACTGAGAGCTTAAGGGAATAGCATTTTTGAAAACAAGTGTATAGGTTTTCTTAGAATACAGCATTAAATTTTAACTATCCGTGAAGAAATAATGCAGTTATTAGGGCATTTCAAGCGATGTAGCTTCAGAATTCTCGCCAATTGAGTACATTGATTTAACTTGGGGGAAATCCGTCCAATTTCAGAAAATTGAAATCTTCGCATTTAGTACATAGAGGTAACGATGAATAAAACATGTTATAGTTGATAATTTAAAAAATGAGGCTGTATTATGGGATTCCATTTTTCAAAAAAATGCCTGGCGATCGAACCATTTCCCATTTTGATTGCTGCTAAGTCAATGCTTCGAATGATTCCCTGAAAAAACTCTAGCAAAATGGCGTATGCTGGCACTTTGGCGAGGCTTAGATTTGAAACTGGATTTTACTTGAGACTGGTATATATAATAAGACTGGTGATAGATAAAAATGAATGTTGGTATGTGTGTAGGAGGTTGGAAAACTCAGCACCGTTTCACCGATCACCATGAAATTTGGTTCACCTAAGTCTTTTATCATGGAGAAGGTTTTTATGCTATACGTTTTCCTCTAACTTGCCACTAGGTGGCGCAGCAGAACGTCGAATTCTATTCCGTTTAGCCGTTTGCTATGCGAATATCGTCCAACCGATTTCGATGAAATTTGGTACACGCGGATATTAGAACACGGAGAATATTTTTCACTATCCATTTTGCTGTAACTTGCCGCTAAATGGCACTGCAACGCATCAACCTCTATACCGTTCGACTGATCGGCATAAAATTTTTTATACTTACACATTTGAGCACAAAAAATATATTCTAACTGTGTTCCTTTTGATGTTACTCACCATTAGATGGCACTGCAATGCATTATTGTTTTAACTCGGCACTAGATGACCCTGCAGCAGGCCAAATTCCTGACCATTCAAACGGTCGCTATGAAAATCAGTATACATAGCTATTTCAACAATGAGAATATTTTGGCGTTATCTATTTTGCTACAACTCGCCACTTGACGGCGCTGTAGCAAATCATTACTTTAATTAATCACTAGATGGTTAACTGACCACTAGATGGTAACAGATCGCTATGAAAATAGGTATACATAGATATTTGAACACGGGGATGAGTTTGGCGCTATCCATTTTTCCTATAACTTGCCACTCGA